>NAPT01000409.1:0-26604 GCA_002927785.1 Cladonia uncialis
GAGTTGGGGGGATAGGTATGAGGGATTTGGGGGTTAGGATTTGGGTCTGTGGTAAGATGGGGGCGGTATTCTCTGGTTTTGCACCTGGTGTGGGAGTAGGCAGGCCTTTTTGGTTTGGAGGATGTTTGCTTTTTGGAAAGAAGGGAGGGTGTGTGTTGTAGAAAGGTGGAAGATCTTACGCGGATGAGAAATCGCGTGGTGAGAGGGGTATCGCGTTTGTGGTTTCTATCTTCAATTCTTTCGTTTTCTCCCTTCTTTTCTTCTCTTTACTTTGTTCATGATTATAGTCCTGTTATGTGCTTTTTTTCTCTTACCTGCTTTCTATTTGGTTTGTTGAAAGACGTCTGTATCGTTCTTATCTTTGGCCTATGCTTGGGCGTTGAAAGCATGCGAGCCGGTTGTAATGTCTCAAATCGCTGAAGTTTTTTCGTCTTATGTGTTCATGTTGGAGCTTTGCTGATACTGCCAGGCCAAAATTAATATAGCATCCCATTGTTCGGTCCGTACGGCTGCCGTGGATGGTGCTTCATGATAAACCCTCGAGAAATTGTTTCCTGGTGACTCTCAGAAGGCCTTCAGCTGTCACTGTGCGTTTGGTCATGGCTTCTGATATGATGCGATGAAATGATCGAATGCAGGGGATAGGCCACAGAAGTCAAAGATGTGGACCTATACGAGGCAGCGGCGGACTGGCGTGTTGTCAACGCTTTCAAACGGTATAAGACCAGTGGCTGAGAAGCTTTCAGATTTACGAATTCGATATTGTCCCAGACTACTCAGGTTTCTCCTTGAATGCTAGAATGATTTCAACTCGACTTTCAATTGACTCACAAGCAATTTCTCAGAGAGGGTCAAAGGTTGACCATCAGCCGTTGATACTTAGCCGCCGGAGTAATTACTCTAAGATGCGATGAAAAACGACGCAGTTTTTGAGGCCAGAATACTGAATTACCGACGCCAACGCTCTTTCGATTACACAATACGAGAGGCTGGTAAAGGCCGCATGCAAGGTACCATAACTGTCGAGCATGTGATTGGACTTCGCTTAGACTGGGGCCATATCCCTCACGCCCAGTTCGTCTGTGAAGAGGGTCGCATATCAATAATCTAGGCAGCAACGACTTGCTGCGTCTACGCTTAGGCCAATAGCGGGGTAAACACGGCTACTCTGGTACAATTTCACGTCCCTGTAAGAGGGGTAGACATTAGAATTGTCTGAAGTGATACTACAGGCGGGGTGGGGCCTAGAGTGAATCACGCAACCCGGTAATTGAGGTTGAATATGCCTGTAGACGTCATAAGCTTTAATAGCAGACTGGACATGAAGACGAAATTCTCTCATATTGACTGTTACAGTGTGCATTCTGAGCTACCCACTACAGCACATGGTTTGTATGACTTTCACTCAGCGAGGTTCAACCCCTGTCCTGGGCCCATGGATTGGTTTTGGAAGTTGAGGGTGGTTTCAACTTCCTTGCGCCTGAAGCAGTGCGACAAGTGCTCCTGGTTGGACCCTTGGCAGTCTTTCTGGTACATCTGCACCAATACTCTAGTGTTTACTCCCATCTACTGAATTCATCAGGCGCCGAGACTTGATAGTTGTTGAAGCTGCGCATTCTGCTGTGTCACATGTGGCTATGAAATGTGGAGCAGAATGTCTGGAGTCTGGGGAACCGTGCTCAGAGCACGCTGCGCGTATCGGTTCAGTAGTGGACCTCGCCCAAGCCAGTCAGCCGGCCTCGGCTATAATTCTTGGAGGGCGAGAAGGCAAGTAGATCTAATAACGACAGCTTAATACTCACGGATGTGTACAAGCGATGGCTTCTGCATCTATCACTCTGCTTATCACCTGTGTGGCACTCTCGCTCTACCAGCAATAACCTGCTTACTTCCCGGATCTACCTGAAGGCTTCCGACTCTCAGACCTCGTGGAACCAGGCAAATGATGCACTGTGGAGCAAAGCTTAGCAGCAAGCTCTCTGGTCTTCCGCGCGCTAGAATATCTTAGCTGATTGCCTTCTTTAATGTTTTGCAACCTCAACTCCTGGGGCCATTATGTGGTCCTACCTTCCAGTTACGCGCACTCCTCTCTCCCTCTCTGGACTAGGTACATTTGTACAAAGTGCTCTGAGCCACTTGAAGCGGAGATTTTGTAAGGCGTATGACGGATCTGCGAATCAGGATAGCCCTTCAATGTGCCCCGCCTTGCTAACCTGACTACAACAAGTGTAGCTATGGCCACCTGGCTCATTGTCATCATCAGGTTATGCATGACTGCATCTGTCGGAAATATCCCAGGATATTGAGCTCGGGTCGAGATCCTATAGGAAAGTTAATCCCCCGTGAAGGGCCACAACTCCCTGGCGTTCTCTTGAACAAGCTATATAGTAGGCAATTCTGTCTCCTGGTCTTCCTACGGACGACTACTGGAAAGTAAGAGCCAGAGCAAGATACCTAGATCATCCGGTAGAACCGGAAGAAAGGAACCATGGTCCTTCGAACCAAAGCACCTAAAACGCAACTCCTCGAGCAATTCAAAAGACAGGCTTATTATTCTCTGTACGTGGAAGGACGCACGCTTGTAGAGTTTACAGCCATGATGGACAAGCTTTTCAAGAAAATTCGGGACGACACACAGGTTGAGCTACAAGTCGGGTAGGTGACCTAAGCTGGGACCGTCTGTATCGACGTGCTGATCGTGACTGGTGCTCAGCTATAACCAATGGCAAACCAGGAAACGCGCTTGGGATAATGAGTGGAAAATCACGGAAGGCGGGCCCTCCACCGAAGCTCGATACGAATTGGACAAGCTACCCATATGGTTCGACAGTAACAAAGATTGGCTTACGCAGACTTATCTAAGATTGGAAGAACCAAAGCTGTCTATGTCGTCCCTGTCTCTTGTCAGGCTTCATGTGTTAATTGGAACAGGTTTGAAGAAGCCACGAAACCCTACCCGTCATTCGAATTCGCAAAGCCCGAACAATCCTTTGATCAGCCGGGGTGGAAAGGCATCAATCGCGCATCGGAGTCACAGGTGCCTTTACGAGCCTTTGGGTCCGAGTGAGTCATAGTCCCGCCGAGGCTGCTAGATGATGTACTTACATCCCAAAGCACAATCAATTTCGATTATACGGACGCAATGACAAGCAAAGCTCTCACTTGCATGCCTGCTCTGTACACAAAACCCTCCTACAATAACTCTTATCCTGCTGGATACCTAGATGGCGAGTTGGGCGAAGCAATCTTGCCTTCCGAGCAATTATTGGGGCCGTCAGATCCCTTAGACGGCCGAAAGGGCAACTCTGCACTTATAGAGGCGTATACCTCTCCAGAAAAGTTCCCCCTTGCCTATAACAACAGCGTCTTCAGTGAGGACGTCTCCAACTTCGACCACGAAAATTGGGAACAATTTTCCGCGGCCGTCAACACTCACCATTCCATGGGGACTAAACGCGAGAACTGCGAAAGCTTTCAGAGTCGCCACGCACAGGGACCCTGGCACACTCCTCCTTTGAGCCGTCCGAAAGAACAGAGACCAAGTCTTACCACACCGTTTCAGAATGCAAGCATGTATTCGTACGGCGGACGACCGTGAGATGTCGGCCATGTGCGGAGATCCACAGCTTTGCACTATCATCACGCTGCTGTGAAGGGGCGCAATGTTCGATCTTGCGATGATCAGCTTTGACAGAGCACACATATTAGTAGTTTCCACGACCAGGAATTCGGGTTTGCGAAGGTGTTTATTCTCTTATTATGATAACCTGGAGGTCATGTCAATCGGAATAGAACGAAGGTCAATTCATGTTTCTGGAGTGGCTCCCTTTTCGAGGCCGGTACTGGCATTGCGCGGCGGTTTAATTTCCATCTCATATAGACCATCGTTGATAACGCTCAAGCTAATCATGATAAGTACCTGGATATGACATCGTAGTCGCATTGATATCAAGCCACAGGTGGAGCGTGTGAAGGGAGGTGACACGACGGGGAGCAGATTAGAGTAGCTCTTCGAGACGAATGCATGTAGATCCTTTAGCCTAGGTACCGCCTACCTCGCCGTCGTTGCTTGTTCATGTACAGCCTCTGAGCTTAGTTCAAGGGCTCGTTATGAGATATGAACATGAAGCAACCGTGCATAGAGGTCTCCTACGGTGAATTGCGGGATATTTTATCCATTAGACAAGCATCGAGCGCTTCGTAAGCGCATTCCGAGTGCTTCCTAAGAGCTACCAGAGTCGCACCGTTCTCCACCGTTTGAAATATTGGGAACAGTAGTCTTAGGGGATCAATTTGTATGAGGGAATCCATGGTGGTATATCGGTAGTATAGTTGTGTTTTATATCACGTGAGGCTCATATAAGCTGTTGTTGGGATGCTGTTGGCCATGCCAAGGCTCATCGACACATCTAGCGACATGCATGCAGCCCCTAAGAAAACTTGCGACGAAACCGTTAGTCCGTTTGCATTAGTGTTGAAGTGGTTGGAAAGCCAGTGAAATTCTTGCGGAAACGGCTTGCGGGAACAGGCTACTAGGTACTCTGAAGTATCATTGACAGGATGTTGTTGGGATATTATTGCCAGTATTGTATTGGTGATCGACAAAGTGTAGTAAGAAGTTGAATTGGGGAATGACAACCTACCTCCGGAGAACATGATCAGGAATGGATTCACTGTGAGACCTTGATGAGCTGTGCGTGCGAGATGAGTAGTAAGACCAGTAAGCCCTTGTGCTATATTGTAGACATGTCTGGGAAGTACAAGGAAGGATGTAGTGATATCAAGCTTCTTCTGCATACCTATCTAATCCACCTGGGCTGGATTTAGTGGCGGCTGTCCTAAAGGCTTAAAGTGACTTCACACTAGGAGATGGAGAATTCTAGGAGGAACCGTCGCATCTCGGATATTATATCCTACTCCGCGCCAGTGATGACTGAAGTTCTCGTCTTTGTCGACGAACTTGTGGCAAGGTCTCCTGACCGCGATCGTACCTCAACATGAAAGGTGTTCCGCCACGCTAAGGGACTGTCAGGGGCGCTGCTCAATAAGGTCACTGGTCCAGTAAGCAAAGGAGTCTCTTCTGATTGTAAGAATTAAGTGGCGATAACTAAATGACATGTGAGGCATGTTTGGCGAAGAGCAATTGTCCTCAATAGAAAAATCTTCACCCCTGAATAGCGAGTCGCCACCACTGACGGAATTTGATGGACTTGGTCCATTCATCAGAAGAAGCTTTACCATCAACTGGGTGATAATTGTTTACCATTCGAAGCAACAACACATAGTGCCGGTGGTACAGCGAGTCGAAAGAGGGAAGACCGCGCTGCTATCCTACTACCTACTCTACCATATCGCCTCTTCATGTCCTTGCTCAATCAGAAGTGACACAAATCCGGCAGCTAGTCGTCATCCTCGTCTCCATCTTTGTACGGATGTTTCTCCGTGTTGATACCAGGCACCAGGTGTGTCTGATAAGAATTTGGCTGTTTGCTAAGCACAAGAGTCAGCCACCATCAACAACACAAGGGGAGGAGTTCAGACTCACATAGCCTTGACACCCTTCGAGGATTTGGCTGGAGGTACGTATCCCCTAGAGCCTTTTCGGCCATCACCCGTCGTACGCGCCACATCTACTCCCTCTGTCTGCATCCCTCCTTTGAGTGTTTCCATTTTGCTTTCGTCATTTGCGTTGGCCCCGGAGACTTCCGCGGCCGAGTCATGCATGGAGTGCTGACTAGATAGCGGTGGGTCAACTTGGGTAGCAGCCGTTGAAGGTTTCGCTGCCACGTACTGCTGAGTTGGGTAGGTGAGATTACTGCCCTCGCTGATCAATTACTTAGTTGTCTTCCAATACAGGCGAGGGGCGAAGTGGTCTGGCTAACCTTGGACCATGTGCTAGATGAGCGATGCCAGTGGCACCTCGCTCCCGGCTGTCGACCTCCGATTTCATCGATTTCATGATAGTGAATGGTAAATGCTTTCAATAAGATGCTCTTCACAAGAAGTTTGCTATAAATCTGAAGAATGGGATCCTGAAAAGAAGGCGAAAAAAGGCGAGACCTGGACAGTTATGAGATGAAACAGATAGTCGATGTCACATCTGGAAAGTCCTTCGAGTGGTACTTTGCAGGTCAACCAAAACATGCAAGTACCCGGGAGCGTCATTACGCCGTGCAGAACAACGACAGATGAAATCGTTTGTTATGCTCTCTACGTTTTTTAGTAAGATGTATAACTCTGCCAGATGTCAGGATTATCTTTCATCCTTACATAAAAATTTTCTCTCACCTGCAGCTTGCCATATCGTTAGCCCGATTTGGAGTTCCGCTCAATGAGTCGGTGGGGATTTTACCAGAATATGACCTGCAGGGAAAGATGCATAGGAGCTAGTAGAGGCTCGCTTTGCTGCCATTTACAGGATTTGCTCGGCGGATAGTAGTAATAATGGACAGCATACCAGAGTAAGTAAGCCTCATAGTGAAACAGGTCGTGCATACAGAAAGAGCAAGATGCAATCTTCGCTGTTATTCTAATATGCATATGCGGTAGGGTAATGTTGCATTTGGCCCGGCTTCCGGCGGAAGCGCCATAAGGGAGACTTACAAGGACGAGCATAAAAGTGGACTCGTGATAGGTTCGATACTTCAAAGGAATCGTTGGCCAGGATTTGAGGTTTGTCCACTGATTCTTCCAATTTCGGATTCGCGCATGAGACACACAGACATTCCTGCCTAGCCATAACGATCTCAAGGAAATGATGGAGGAAGTACGCGACATTTTTCAGATATTGGCCTCGGAGAAGGAACAAGCGGTAGCTTGCAGGTGAGAAGAATTTCGCACCTGTTGCTTCGAAATGAGATTTGTGGGTTTGCTACAGGGGAAGCCGTGGGGCGTAAGGGAAATAAGCCCCACCGCAGCTGAGGCTGGGAACCCTAATTCCAAGGTACCCACAACTTGCAAGATGATCGGCATTGATCTGAGAACGTGACCATTTCATGTCTTCTACCCTCCCAGATCCATGCTGTTTACAATTTCATGTTGTTGAGCGGACACAGCTTGTCAGCTTCGCAGATAGCTTCACAGCTCAAAAGCTTGGTCAATAGCCGTAAGTTAGTATGCGCTAGTCGCGGCGTGCAATCCTAACATCGATAGCTAGCATCAACACGTAAACAACCTTACCTGCTGCTCTATTAGTCCTCCTACTCTACGAACTGGACTCGTCTTTGCATTGTTTACCCTCGACCTTGGCCGACGCGACTGGCTTCGAACACTATCAACGGAACCAACGAAGCAGCCTTATGGTGGATCGAGTCTTTTGACTTGTGGTGGTTATCTACTCGTCTCCTTCCAGCTGGAGATTTGCTGACGTGTCTTTCATTCTAGCATACCAGACACCATCTTCGATCGATCCTCTCCTCTCCCTCTATAATCAGATCAATAAGTCCTCCCTCTTGGCCTTCATACACGGTAGAGCGTTGGTCTAAATACACCCTGAAAGTCTGCCGCACAATGGCGAGAACAATGGCCTCCTGTTTTCTCCTTACGTTGCCATTGCAAATTTGGACCGTATCAGAACTTTAAGCTACGGTACCATTCAATACAAGCTTCGCTGAAAATATGATGGCAAGGCATAGCAAGATTTCGGACATTGTTCTGGATGCTTTGTCGCGGTCGCAAGCTAGGGATCACGATATGAAGATTACAATGAGTACACAAGAAGGACATGCCTGCAAGCTCCCATATAATGCTGGGGCATAGAGCTTGACACATACACTTCAGAGTAGTCAAGGCGCTGGCCATGGAAGATTGAGAGCGTCGAATCTCCGTGTATGCATGCCTAAGATGATCTGTGGTTGGCTCACAAGTGGCTTTTTCGGGTACCTGGATGTTGCTTCAAGGTTGTGGAGCTGTGCATGCCAAAGCCCCAGATGAAGTCTTGGTCGCTAGACTTTTCCCTACATAATGCCACAGACTAGCTACTGCTCTTCACATCGCCAAGCATCTCGCGTGGGCTTGAGCTGCAGATTCCTGATTGAGGACGTCGGGATCTTCATGTTGATCGGCTGCTTACCTTCTCTGCGATTGCGTACCGGAAGTGCTTTGAGATGTCAACAACAGATACCGCTGTACATCCATAACCCAACAGCGAGCACCAAAAAATAATCTGTCGAACTTGTGACACTTAGAGTGATACGAGTATTAAGATGGGCTTAGCGGGGATATGATGGCGAAGGTAATCAGTTGAGCATCTCCTCTGCCTCCTATACTTGACGCTCTCATTCAGTGGTGTCAAGGGATCTACTGGGTATAGGTGATATCTTCCTCCTAACGCGGTTTGATTCAGATGTTCTGTTTCTACTAGACTCTATCGGCATTCTATTAACAGAGTCATTGATGTACGCCGTAGTCTCTTGATGAATGCTTTGATGAGCAATTATTCATAGGTTAACTTGTCCTTCTCTACGTCATGAATGATCGTTAATGGAGATATTCCACAAACACAAAGCCTGGAATTAAGCTTGTCACGGTCATAAGGAATGGAGATGATTACACCTTGAAGCGAACCCCTAAACAAGCCGCCTTACAATCACTTTGCCGTCAGTGATAGTGCAATGGTCTACTTGACGCTATATGCACGTCGGACATGGACTACTTGTGAAGGGGATAGCTTGTAAGGGCACATGCGTCTCGGACGCAATAGCTTGCAGCTGTCAGTTTAGTCTCGAGACAAGCGTATTTCACAAAATCTTCCAACGCCGCTCGACGTCTCACAGTGCCAGCATGATTTCGCCAGCCAGCAGGGCTGTAATAATTGGATCTCTTCCGGAAACGTAGTACTAGGCCGCATACCGAACGCGTCTTACTTTTCCCGACTTTTACACCTGAGGGGAACGACCCAGAGGGCGGTGCACCTAGCCGCGTCCTCCTGTATGCTGCGCCGGCCAGCATTCACGTTGATCTCTTGCGCATTACAGATCCATAACATTGTCCCAGCATGTAAAGCCCAGATCGCTGGTGTCTGTCGCTGAGAGAGGGGAAACCTGTTTTGGAATAGGGAATTTCTTCCCCCTGCTGGGACAATAAGACTGAGGGGCAGCATTACCCTACCAATAACGCCTTACGGCGGCCCGAGCGGCGGTCGAGGCAGGGGGAGAAATGTTCGCTTCCATGTAAGTCTTATCAAACATCTATATCTCCAGGACTCCTCTTGCATATTCTCAAACAGCCATCAATCTGTTACTACTTTCGGAACTTCTTCAGGTCTGATTGGATGTAACAATCAAACCTCATTTACCAGAGCAAATATTCTAAATTCTGAGCACTAAAGCTCATCGGCCATAGTTGCTTCAAGCCTGCGATCTCTTACGTCATGCGACAATTCTGAATTGGCCAGAGGTCTGCGAGGGTTGGTGGTGGGACTCTGCATGGATCGTCATATCCAACGTGGTTGTCCATGCTATTGCGCGTTGCAAGGACTTTTGATACGACAATGGTACTATCCAACGACCCCCCTCAGAGAGTCTATTCAGCTTGTGTCCAAAGCCACATCCCGATGGCGTTGAGCGAAAATCTGTTCTAGCTGTTCTATCTGAGTGGAAACGATATGCATGCCTTGATTCTCAATCTCTGTCCCGAATACATTTGACTCTATGGCGCGAAATCCGTTACCAAGGCTCTGGAACCCCTCTCCGCCTGTCATGCAAGTGACACCCTGTCTAGGTCTCGCTTGTTAGTCGGAATTGATCAAGTACGACCATCGAAAGTAACGCTTGTAACTTTTCTCGCACAACATGTTCGGGACTGCTCATCCGGATTCCAGGCTGTCTAGGGCCACTCTTCCTCCCACCCCACCCAAGAAACTTAAAGTAGACCTTGACCCTAGCAATGGGAGACCGTGGAGGCAAGCAAGGAGCATGGCTTTACACTTTTTTAACCTAAAGAAGGGCTAAGATGCGTCTGAATTAGGGGAATGTGCCGGTGAAATCTTTTGACAATCGCCAGGCGATTGGGGCGCAACACCCTGCAGGAGGTGGTAGGGATATTATGGGGGCTACTTAGGTCAACTCATGGGGATACGATGACTTCTAGGCTGCAATCTCCAATAAAGGTACATTTGGTGTGGTCTGAACGCGTCTAATTGGTGGCTGTGCCACGTCTGTGTAGCTTGCCTCGCTACGACTAGGCTCCACAAATTTTGAACCAATAGACCGAAGGATCTGGGGTCTTCTCTTACGTATGACTCTTCACTGTCTAAATCGGGGAGCGTGCATAGGATCATAGCGCGGACGAAGAGGCTGGCTCGCTCGCGCTAGTGCCGCCATGAAACCAGAAGACTATGTTTGGAAAGAGAGAAGCATCTGTCAGCCTTAGTTGCCCTTGGGACCTGGTGGGTTTCCATCTCAACTTCTCCCATATTCCACCGACGTGTTGGACGCCCCTCTTGAATCTGGGAACATTTTTGATTCGGGTCCAGCCTTAGTGAAGCTCGTTAGGTCTCACCTTGACATCGGCAACACACATTTCTACTCCCACTGCATCCATAGTGGCTTTTGGCTGTTAGTCTACTCCAGGTGTAGATGTTCCAGAACCCCGACCATGAGAATGGTCGTTTGTCTTCGAGAATGGCTGCGTTATTGCCATTTCTTTCGGGAAGATGCTGCAGGCTCCCTCTCTGCTTGCTACTTATTGGTTGAAGCATGCCGAATCAGAAAGCTTTAATTTCCAGCATCACGGTCGATCACTTTCACCTACATAAGTCGGTCTCGACACCTCAAGGAATCGACCTCTCTCTCCTTGCAGAGACTGCAGCTCGCTGAAAGTCGCCATAGCCATAAATACCCGCTAACCATTGGACGCAAAGATGCTACCTCCTACAGCACAGAAAAAAAGACCAAACGTATCTACTCCAAGAACACCGTACACCGTGTTCCTCCGTCAATTCATCGGAGACTACTTACGAATGCTATATCTACATGGACATACGCATACTCTTGTGGAGTTTGCTAGCGCGATGGATGAAGTATTCAAGGAGGTGCACAAGGAGTTCGATATTAAATACGAAGTCAGGTAAGCTTTGAGATCACCTGCGGCAGCAGTCAGTCGATACTAAGGGACACTTGGCAGCTATGATCAGTGGGTTTCACGTAAGGACCAATGGGACAAGGACTTCGCCATTAAGAATGGAGGACCTTCGAAAGAGGTTCGGGATGGACTTTTACAGTATCCAACACTGCTCGAGTGCAACGACGGCAAGATTAGACCCAGGGCACGGCGACCAGGACATTGGCTACTGTACGTCTGCACAGTACAGTTTTTCCTTTCCCTAGCTGATGATCCAGGTCGGACCCTAGTTCGAATTCGATTATGAATCAAACTCCTCCGCTTGGAAAGCAGACAAGTGACATGTACCTGAAGGAACATTGCCCTGTTCACCACCAAACGGAGTACCCTTGGTAAGTCGAGCTTTGATTAATTCTAGATCCGCACACCAATTGTCGCTGACCTAGTCGCTGACTTATTCGCAGGATTTCGGGAGGTAGCCTTATCAATGCCCATCAAACTTCAATCAACCATCCTTCTGCATATAACGGACCTCTCGCTCAACCTCAGATGGATACTGGCCTACCATTTTCGTCCTCTGGACTCGCTGGAGACACGACCACACCCTCTACTCGCTACATCGGTACTCGTGAAAATCTTACAATCTCTCCCTCCTACCTCAGACCCGCGGGTACCAACGAATGGAACGCTGTCGATCCCACCATGCCATATGGCCTATCTCTATCTACATATCCTAGCTTGCCAGTGCAACCTACGAGCTCCTTGCAAGATCTACGTGGTGGCCGCAACACTTCTATTGAGCCTGATCCTTCTTCGAATCCTGTTTCTGGAGCGCAGGGAGGAGACAACTCCTGTCCGCAAAGTCGACCGAGCGCCTAGCCACCCAATTATCTTTACCATTCAGACCATGGCCAGCACCTCTGCGAGTCCCATCGAACCGCTCATGGCGTCGTGATTAGAACGGGGAAGGAATTAATGGGCATTGATCGTTTGAAAGGATGGTAGCGTCTGCCTACCTATGAACGGCACTTTTCAGAATGGCACTTCCATCGCGTCCACGTGTGATTCAGATTGCGATTTGATATCTTAATGTTAGTTATTTGATGTGTTACAGGCCTACATGAACACCAGGCCACTTACCAGAGGCTACTGCCTGCACTCTGTCTGACGGCTGATTTCTTTTCATCGATCCTTTGGTCGACGTCAGGGATCTTAGCTGGCAGCCGCTGCCGAATGCACTACCGTAGGAATGCGAACTTAGACGTCGCAAAAAGCAAGATCGTGATGACCTAGTCATCCATGTTACACCCGAATTTTCAATATGCTGGTGACTTCAGTAAAATTATACTCACCGCTTTTATGATTGTAGCATGCAATGGATGCACACTAAAACCTAAGCTTGGGACTTGTTCGGGCGGCCATGTGGCGCGCTCTGCACTATGAATTAGGCCGTGGGGGAACCGTTCGGGAGATGGACTTACCAGGTTGTCGGTAAGTCCGGACTGATACAGGAAGCCATTCCCAACAACACACGAATACGCCTCTTCTGGCCGTTCAGCAGCCAGAACATTCTACCCGGCTTGTACACGCTCTTGACTGGTTCCAGAATTCTTGAGTCCAACTTCGTCTACTGATACTTTGTAAAACTTGCAGAAGCTGCTGACCCACTGGCTGACAAAGATACATATCTTCATCATTGCTCTTCTGAATTGGACGATTCGGCAGATTTTGATTCATTAGGTGATCCTGCGAAAATGTTCTAAAGGCTACAACCAACTCCCGTATCAGGCATCAAGTGCATTTCCTCAGATTATGGTGGCCATGTGTATAGAGGTTCCTTACGCCGTCTCTGGCGTTGAATTAATCTCTGTGGGTAACTCCACCGGCACTCCGGCTTCTGCACTCCTCAAGCCACGACCAGTCTGTTGGGTCAGAATTTTCTGCCATCTTCAAGGGGGAAGTCGCGACGATGGACAGGCGACGATGGACGGTTCCGTCTTCGATTTTGGGACTTGTGGCATAAGCTAGCTTAGCTGTTTTCGAATACATATTGTTCCACTCGGTTCTTTGATAACTAACCAGGGTCCCGAAGAGGACATGACAACGCACAGTTCTGGCCGAACAAGGAGTTGTATTGCTTAGGTAGTACGCAGCGAGCTAATTTCTTCCGTTATGTGTAATTTCCTGGGTTCGCAATTGATGGAGGGTCGCATTTGTGCCGATCCCCGCCCCGTGCAGGACGCTTGTTCTAGCTTCGCCTAACGGCATAACGGCATCCTGCATGGTATTGCAGGGATTCAGAATTTTACAACTCTCCCAGGAAGTACACAAGATCTTTAACGGGGCTTCTGAACACCTCATAGGACCCCCACGACAAGGGACAGTAGCCCCGGATCATTGTAGCTGACACGGAGAGCATCCAGGCCGTCTCTGCGGGATGCCGGCATTGTTTTCCTCCTGCAGCCTTGCCGCCGATGCCATCTCTTTCCCCACCTGTCGTACAATATCTGTCACCTATCTGCAGGCTGTAGCAAGCATGATGGTTGAAGACAGCACTGCATGACCATCAACGTGCTGAACTAGCAATATGGCTTTGTCACTCGAGAAACCTAGGGGCGCCCAAACCAAGCGCCTCTGCTCGGCTTCTTTGAATACCACCAAAGCCGAAATTGTTATCCTGGCTATGCCCTGATCTCCCTATGGCTGGCCAAAAAAATCGAATCTTGGCGCACAAATTTGTGGTTTCTCGCGTGGTCACAGATCCATTATCATGCTCTCCCTCGTCCACAGAGAGCGAATGACTGACCGGCTTACTGTGGTAGGATGAAAAACTCCTGCTATTGCAATCAATGTTCTAAGCTCTTTGATTGGAATCAACCGCCGCCGAGGATACCAAGAACCAGGACGATCGCACGCACACGTACAGAGCAACATCCACCATGGCACGTTCGAAGTCTTCGATCTGGACCTACCTTGCCCCTTTCCGAAGACAGGCCTATCAATCATGGTATCTTGACGGCTATACTCTTGTTCAATTTACAAAATTGATGGACGTCTTGTTCGAGGAGTTCGAAAAGATCACTTTCGCGAGAACCACTGCAAGGTAAGCCATTAAAAACGTGGCATAACATCGCTGACTCCTCTCCCTGATTTAGTGAACGCCAATGGCGTACCTGCAAGACGGTATGGGACAATGAATGGAACATCCAAGGGAAAGGCATAACCCAGGAAGCTCGTCTGGGGCTCGAAGATCTACATGTTTGGTTCTGCAAAAGTCCTGGTGGCGCTATCATTTGGAAACCGCTGGGTTTGGACAGCTTAACACTGTGAGAAAAATTCCATCCTGTCCAGGTAGCCGTCTACTCATATGAGAAGGGCTACTCTACTTCCAGGACTTGCGGTGGCTTCTGAAATCCCGCATCTGACCGGACAGTCACGGAAACTCAACCAAATCTGGGACAACAATGACCATGACGATGGCTGCGTAAGGCAGCACAAACCCAAGTAAGCGTCAGATAGAGATCCCTGGAGCTTCCGTGCCGAGGTGCTTATCAATGTGAACCAGGCCTTTATATTTTAGCATGGCCCCTTCCGGAACGACTAAACACTATCCCGAAGCCAGCTCTTCCGACACACATGTTTCCAATCCCCATGACACAACTCTGGTGTCGTATTCTCAGCCTACAGGTACAAATGTATCAATCGAGGAAGTCTCTGAGAACTACACACCATACTCTCAGGCGAACGACAGTTCTTGCGTTCTGACCGGACAGGCTGTCCCAGAGACCGCTTCGTCAAGAAATAACTTTGCCCCATACTGCACTATATCACGCCATCAAGGCACTATTTGCACTCCGGATGCACCAGCTAAACACTACGCCGAGTGGCCCGAGTCTGTCACCGAAGGCTATCAATACATTTCTACAAGCAACAATCCTAGTTCCGACCTCTGCTCAAAAGACGCTTCTCAGATCGATTGGCTGGCTGATATGGACTTTTGAGGTTGCCAAAAAGAGTCATTCTGTCTCATCTCAAGTACACAACGAGAGTTTTGGGTCATGTACCTTGTCACCCGACGTCCATGCACAGTCAGATGTGAACAACCAAGAGACATATAGCCAGGCATATGCTCAAAAGTTTTTGCTTTATACTTAGTGATATAGCGAGCACAAGGCAATTAACGTTTCGTCTACTCTTCTTCATACATATGAGAAGTGAACTTGCCAGCTCCTCTCAAACATCCATGGTCTGTGACGCTAATTAGAGCAGAAAAACCAGCTTTGCACTCGATACTAGACGATTATGAAGTCAAGAATGAAACATAATAGCAGCGGCAAGCCAGCCCCATGCAGTAAAAGGTCACGCAACACCTGATATAAGGAGTCTAGGAAGTCTCTTCTCCAGCAGTTTCAGAAAATCAGGTTTTCCTATAAGCACTAGCCGCTTTCGCCTCCAAAGTTCTCATCTCGAAGCCGAATCAGGATCCAGACTTGTTCGCCAGCAGCAGAAACAAGCCCAAGGGCTATGTAAGGCTATGCACTGGATCGCTCTAAAGCAGGGTCGACTATCGTTGACCCAAGCACCACTAAAGACATGAAGGATATCGCTTAGCGCAAAGTATACCATCTATGCGAGTATTGTTAGGCCGGCTGCGTGGGATTCAACGGGTGGGACGGAATATTATGCGAAGCGTCGAGTCGCTAATACTTTGAAACACTTGAATTACTACGATATCTCTTTTTCCCATCACAGACGTCTCTGCATATACCAAGAGATTCTGATGTATTGATGATCTTCCTCCGAATTATAAATGGATATGGTGCGTACTCCAACACCCCTGTTTTAGCGTGTGAGCTTTCCTAGTGGTGAAACTACAAAGGTCTTAAAACCTTCCAGTATCTCAAAATACCCTGCCCACGAGACAAAGTTCTATAGATGCGACAGAGCGATCTCTGAAACAAGTACTACCTTGAAATAGCAGCTGGGTTTGAAATTCTTCCTATATAAACCCATTGGACGGACACAGGGCCAGCTATGATCGCCTCTAGAACGATTCATTCGCCATGAAATTCCTCAGTGGCCTGTACTTTGCCCTACTCGGGTGGCAGATCTCCACTCCAATTCACGCATCACCACTCAGTCCAGCCTTGACTGCCGCCGCCATCAACTTTGACTTGGTTCCTGGAGCTCTACCCACGGTAGGCCCGACTGCCAACGGCGTTGCATTGGTCGCTGGGGCTCTTTCCACATCAACCCCTTCCCTAATTTCGAATACGACCAATGCCACATTCGCCGGCGACTTTCCTCCTACTGATCCTTACGTAATCCGTTTACAAAACTCGCCTATAAGCGTCCAATTCTGGTCCCGCCACTACCTCAATAAAAACCGCGTACAGCAAGTTATCCAGATGGCACAGGTCGACATTAACCATCACAACCAAGCGACACCTATGTATAAGGTAATGCCGACAAAGTACTCGGCAGGGAAGACCTCCTTGACGGCGCCCACCCGTTATCAAGGGAATCTTTTATGGGGCCAATGGGGTCATGGACTTGATGCGGTGCGAGTGTATATGGAAAGATTTGACTGGTTGGGGTGTGAGTTCGATATGTTTGATCATACAGTCAATGGATGGTATTATGATGGCCGATTGATGTCAGATTACGCTCTAAATGTAACAACTGCCCAGGACGAAACAGTTAGCGCAGCAAAGTAGTTAGCCGGGCGTCTTTACATGCACAGAACCTTATATTGCCAGCAATGGCTCTCAATCATAGCCTATGGCACACCTCATCTATCTCAATGAATATTTGCAGCACTGACAAGGAGCAAACCCTTGTGTTGCGATTCATCTTCATCAGTCCACGGAACACATCGATGGGCAAACATACTATCAAGAACTCTTCGAGGATACAGCAAAGCTCCTAGACTCAGTAAGTAATGTGATTTCCGGTGTTATGTTTGTCAATATCTTGTGCGTGTTGTAGGGACTCCGGTTCCCACGTCGAGTGTCTCAGGGGGCTACGGCCGCATACCTTCAATTAGGAAAATTATATGAAAGAGTGCCTCCGTAGAGGATTTTTCGTAATTAGTCGTTACGTATTCGCTTGGTTGCGTTCCAATTTCGAACCTTCCCGATAGCCTCTGTCTCCAAGACTCATGCAAAAGACCCAGGCCATGGCTTCGAATCAAGAAATACTTAGAAGTTGGCCTCACCAATTTCAACGCACCGCCCATAGCTCATTAACATCTGTGCCACCACTACAAAGCCTCCGATAGCCGGCGTAAAGTATATCGCGAGTCGAAGAAACGCATTCATCACTACGTCTTCTATCATAGGACCCAAGGCCGCACCAAGTGTTAAACCAAATGCCAACCAGCTCATTGTCCACGTTCGCTGCGCGATGGTGCTGTGACCGGTGTCAAATTGCGACAAACCACCGTTGATGGCTATAGGAATTGAGCCCACAATCAACAGATCAATTCGATTAAGCAGCTCAAGGAACATATGGTCATCCCCACCTCCGAGACCCTCTGAAATCCAAACAGTAGGATGCCGAACCCTTTTTAGTCTTCCCATTAAGACTGAATGATCTGATCGCTTTATTAGATTTCTGCTCCTCCGGGTTTCTTTTGGGTCTCCCTGGCGAGTATCAGGATTCAGAACTTCCATTGGTACAACATCATTGGCATCATGAAGCCCGCGTTGGCTTATCGACTCCCTAGGACCGCGAATAAACAGTCTGTTATCTTCATCGATGCAGAATTCAACGCATTTTCCAACCGTCACCGGTTCGGAGATAAGCGTCGCTACCATGCCCTCGAACTTAGCTCCTTCGCGACGAGATGCTTCATCCATAATTTCAGACCTCACAAGATAAACGCAGGGATAGTCAGGCGTGAGCATAGTGCCCAATAAGTTGATAATTGACATGACCAGATACGGTGCAACTGTTAATCCAAATGCTGCGTAGCCGTATCGCTTGATTTGATCGCCCCTTGTTTGGTATAGAGTTGCCGACGCATATAGTGTTTGGAATATAGCTATAAGACCTCTCGGTAGGTTGTAATTTGAACTGAGCTCAACTGCTGGGGGTATATCTGGGTTGGGGGGGTCCTCGTCCTGTGACCTCGGGATTCTAAGCTCTATTCCATCCTCCGTTGCTAGACGACCGTCCCTTGCATGCCGTAGTGTTTTGAGCGCATCCTTAAGTCGCTGAAACCATGAAGATGTTTTTGGTATCTCCAGTTCATCGCGCTTGTCCTTACATATTTCTATTATCGGGGCCCGAGGAGGCAACATTGAAAGAGCATAGCCATGAGGTAAGCAGCAGATGCCGTGCACCTTTCGACCTTTGCTCTGGAAGATGCTATTCGACGGAAGAAAAGGCATGGATTTCCATTTGATGCGAAGATGAGGTATCTCCCGGACTTCTTCCCTATTGATGGGAGGTTGCGCATCTGAAGAGTTTGAACCACCTATATATTCGGCGTACTTATGGTCAACATGATCAAGGACAGAATTCAAGGCACTGGAGTGCCACCACAAATCGTTAAGGCAGTAGCAAAACTTCGAAAGTGACCAAGTCGGGTGGCGCTTCAAAATCACGTCTCTGGTATATTTATCAGGGAAGTGGAATCCGCTCACGCAAGCCACATCACCCCTTTGTGGCACCCACTCTGCTGTTCTCACTACGACGCAGAGAGCTCCAGCCTTTGCTGCAGTTTCTAAAGGTGTACTAGAGAAAACAGCGTGTTGCCTGATAGCTTTGACTCCTCTCGTAAGACCGGAAACTGGTAAGCAGAGAGCTGATACGAGTACTCGCAAAGTAATCAGGGCCGGCTCGCCAGGAATTGACTTGATGGTGGCAGCGTGGGCGACATAATTGGCGAGGAAGAAGACTGCAACATCTGTCCACCGAGTAGGTGTACATAGGAGGTTTGGATTGCCGTGGCTCTGCGTGCCTTCCGGTACTGTTACGGTGATATTGTGAGTAGACTTGGGTGTCGTGGGCGCGCAGGATGTTTGAGGAAGCATCATCAGAAACAAGCAAAGACATAGTGCGGCTAAAGTGGATAAAGAACATGAGGATATATGCTTCTCGACGAATTTCATCTTTCCATATGACATTGCTAAGCATACAAGAGGAGATTGATGAGGCCGCGAAGTTGCAGCCTCAACTTTTGATATTTTTAGATCACGGTCACGTGAATCGGTAGCGCGCCAAGCCTAGAATATTTCCATGATATTCGCTCGGCAACTGCCCCATCGCTAGGTACGATTATTTTGCTTTTATGAAAAGAACCGACATGACAAAGAAGCCAGAGAATGTACCAATGACTGGTAATTGAGTCAGTCCGTATACCCACACAGTACCCACCACCGGTTTAAGCAATTGAAAGCACAATCCCTTAGAAGTGAAAACTTTCTCCTACAGTTCTTTTCGTACCATTGTGGGCAGAGAATGGGAATAATCTGCTCCATTAGAAAAAATCCATGAGGGTAGGCTTTAGCATCAGGAGGATAGTCGATATCTAACAATCTCCACCGTCCACAGACGAGACTGTGGCCGTCAATCACATCCGTCACTTCATACTGGATCGATACCAGGTCCCAAAGGTTGAAGAAAGTTATCAGCACCTCTGTTGTATTCTTCCACTTACCAATTACGATCACGATAAGGTAGGAAGAAAAAGTGGGTGTCCTGGGTGCCGGCAGGCTATAAATGGGTAATAGGGAGAGATGATGGACCACAACCCCGTGGTATTCAGTGGGAGGGTAGTGTCGACATCAGTGATTGGAAAAGTGGTGAGTTTGTCAAGGGCGAGGCAGGGAGAGCCAAGCGACTACCGATGAGAATGACGAGATGTGCTACTGTCAGATACATTATTTCTTCTTGATCAGGAGGTGTTGACTCCGATGCGGTATGGGAACTTCTGCCCCATACCTCGATTTGGTGTCTGGATACCTAGGCAGTGGGCGCATGGATAGCGTCGCTTTTCTCTGTGCGCATAGCATGAGTTTCATGGTGCTTCCTACCGCGTGCCGCAAATTGCGGCTACATAACCACTAGGATTTCGCGAGCCTGATGAAGCGTGCCTATGAAGTTGGTGTTAGCTACTCGTACCAATCATTGCTCGGTTATCGTCCAGCCTTGTCTACCTCAAGCAAATTGGAGACGGTTATTAGTATGGCTAGCTCAGCTGAGAGGGTGACTTGTGACTCTGAGATAGTGATTGAAGAGCAGAGGTGAAGAAACGAGTTCGAGTGCTCCACTAGCCAGGCATACACAACTCTTGATTGACATAGATTAGAAGTGTAAGAATTATATATTTAGCCCATGCTTCTTCAGGTGCGTCAAATTTCCACAAAGATGAGGCCTCAAGTTCTGCAGCTAAGATTGCACAAGAAGGCAGATCCTCGATGCAACCTACAGCCGAGCACCCCTCGATCCAATCAAGTTGGGAGATCTCCGTCCAATGTGGAGGTATTTCTTTTTGTGCAGTAGAAGCCACTGTCACGAGGCCTAAAGTCTGAACCTCTGTACGAAGCTTGTCAAAGACTAGTTGTGATTGGACATAATAAGACCAAATTACGAACAGGAGCCAGACTAGCACACTACATGTTTGGTGAAGTCTTTCTCCGGAGCCTAGTAGGCAAGCACCGGGACAAGCACACTACGAAGGCGTCATTTTCCTGCATGAACCATTCACCACTTACAATTCGTTTGTCCCCTAACACCCCCACTTTAATGGGGTCAGCACACCCAACAAAGGTCCGACACCATCATTCAAAAGATTCTCACTGCAAGATCATGGAACAAGGAGTGCTTCTGCAGCAAAAAGCACGGTGCCACGCGCATGCAGCATGGGTCACTTCCCCGGATAGCACTAAGACGTTCAACAGCCTGCTGAATGCTACGTGATCCCGCCCCTCTCACGCAGCAGGAGTCGCGTGATACGGTTACATGCAAGCTACGAGCTACGTCTATCAGACCCATCAGCGACGCTAAATCATTTCCAGCTCTCAGACCGGCAACCGCGCCCTCTTCATCCAGCCACACGTTTGAGACTAAGGAACGCTTTCCAGCCAAATGCACACATGATTCAGCCATGGCAATGCACCAAGCGTTTGATATTCCAGCATTTTGATAACATCCGGAGTTCAATGGAATCTGATGGTGTAACATAAAGCTTCTTGCAAACTTGGAAACCAACAGGGGCACAGGGGTCAGCTCTTGGTTTGTGCACTGACCCGCGTGGCTATTAATGCAATTGCGGGGGAAGTGAGGTGTGTTGGTAAGGGGAGAAAGAGAAAGTTTTCAAGGCAGAATTCGTTTTTTCGAGGGGCTCCGGTGGTGCCGAGATTGGGATGTTAGCAGATGTGTTTTGGTTGTGGATGCTGCCGGGGGATCTGCGCTGTCAGCCTTGGATCTTCCGTGACCAAGGGATCTTGACTGTCGATCAAAAACTTGGTGTTTGAGAAGCTTTTAGACTACTTTTCCTTGAGGCTGTATTTGTGGTTACTAGAGTTTATCGATGACGAGGTTTTGGAAATAGGGAATGCGGTCTTCGCTTACCGCATGGGCTCTCTCGAGCACTGTTTGGCAGGTCGTCTACGTTTCCTTGCTTCATGTCGTCTACCTAGTATAATCATGCGGTCAAATCGATCCAAAAGCTTGCTATTCAGCGTCCCTGCCCCCTTGAAGAGACGGCAGCAGGCCAATTCCAGTAATGCCAGAAGTAGATGTATACAAGAGCTTGCTGGTCAGCGTCTCTGCTGTATGCAAACTGACAGCACAGCCCTGATTGAATCAGAAGTCTACGTTCAGGATCGCTTCTTCCTTTCGGCGGGTGAAAACAGAGCTGCTCATGCCTATGTACCATGCTCGCCGTTCCTCATTCGTTAGAGTTCTGCACAAGGACTGGAGATGTTTCGTCTCCATACAGTTGTACAATCTTCTGGCACAGTCTCTATTCCTCTAACGTCATCCCCTTTCTCGCTATGAGCGCCGAGCCTATGCAGAGAATAGGATTGACGATTCGTGTACATCCAACGTGTCGTGATTAGCAAATCAATTGTAGACGGAATAGGAATACATAATTCATATTTCACCTGAAAGTGCTCGCTCAGCGACGTCCTCGTCGAGATAGTCACGCCATGAATATCTCAACGGCGTGCTGCAGTAGCTATTGCCATTGTGTAGTATAGCTTCCAGAGTCGATGACAGCGAGTGCCAATAGTGTATGACCTCTTTCTTCGAGACGTCCTCACATGAGCGCGGAAGATGTGATCTGAGAGAAACTCAGGCAGTTTGAATTTTTATCGCAGCCCCGTGGCTCAGGTAGGCAAAGGCTGCGTATGAGCAACGAGAGTAGTAACGTCTTGCACATGCGAATGTCTTCTTGCGCTCCGACGAGAGTATCTATCTGCCAATGTTGTGAGAGTTACTTCCTGCCGCCAGGATCCATGGAAGGTCCACTAGCGATGGATTACTTACCTTTTTCTCGGGTCATAGAGGTATGCAAGCACTCTTGGTAGTAGTCTACCACCCATAGATAGCTGTAGCCGTATACGATCCCAGCCATAACCAAGCTCAATCTGATATCCCCTCAGCATCCTTTGTAGATATTGTATCCTCTTTCTGAGCACCGTCGTTTCTTCCGAAGCGCGGCTGTCCTTTTCTTAATTGGGAGCGTTGCGAAGGGGGGAGGTTCTGGACAGGCAAGACGGCATATGTGAAGGAATAGAGGTAACAGTGGTAGAGACGCGTGAGTTGGATGGTATGTATCTGTTGAAGGGAGAGAGCGTGCTGAAGGTGGCTCTCAGTCGGTTGTGGTCATTGTGGAAAGCAACGAATTGGAGTATGTGAGTCTGATCAAGTGGACGGACCCGAATCATTATGAATGAGAGCACGATGGAACCATAGACGATTTGTTGAATCCATTGCTGTTCAGGGTAGAGCTATGCGATCGAAAGCCTTACGCCAGAAAGACAACATATGTCGCACACAAGATTTTCGATATAGGAAAGAAAGGATTGCAAGACGGAGGAGAGACAACGTAGGAGACTTCAGCAATGTATCCAGATCCTCTCTTCGAGCTGTATGCTCGCACAGAGGCGCTTGTGGACTTCTGAGGACCTAGAGACAGGCATGTCCGGGCATCCCGATAGGCCAACCAGGCCTACAGACGAGCCTCAACAAAAGCATAATCAATTTCGAAGCAGCAGTGAAGCACCAACCAACGTTGCATACCCTATGATACAGCATATCTTGCATTCTACGACTACAATTCCATCAGTGCTGCTACTTCAGCAGTGTCAGGATCTCAACTTCATACAACGGATATAGTCGACTGGCAACCCCGTTCCCAACCAGCTGTGCGCCGCTTTCGCAAGCTTCACCTCAAATGGGTTATAGTGGACTCGTTCTAGTGTCCTGCCGGCGTTCCTGATACCACCGCAACCAAGCTTTCACGCCGAGAATTTCGGGACTTTGTGGCCGCAAGACTAGGGACATCGAAAGGATCGTCAAGATTTGGAGAGCTAAGCCTTGCAGGATAGTGGCAACTGTTTGCTCTATGAGCCGTAACACTGTGCTGTTAGGTTATGCAAATTTAATACTTCCCCCTGAGACTTTGAGCTGTCTCGACGGGTAGGACGTAGTAATTCAACGATCCATCGCCAGCCTGCTTACCTTTAGCATTGAAAGTTGTTGGCGTTCCATCCTGCCTTCAAGTACGTTTCGTCACCTCCGTTCTCCTTCTATAAGTCAGACTGAATCTTGACGGTGTTGTTACTTGCAGAGGATGTGAAATGAGGCTTATTGCTCCTGAAACTCCTAGAGTTCGTTTCAGATTTTAGCCCCCAAAAAGCTGGGAACTACCTTAGCGTCTTGCCACGTGGATCGGCCCTTCTAGGGTCTCGCGCCAGCCCAATATGGCTTAATCATCTCTTGGCAGTCTGGGCCATCTGCGAGTATCCTCTGGTGGCATTGTGAGTTATGCCCGAACTGTAATCACGCTCATTCTGCCACAAAATTTGACCTTGTGGGCTGCAATAGTGCTCGCAATTTCTGTTCTCACGTGTATGTACGAGTAATCTGGCCTGATCTGATAGATCATTTCGTCGACAATTCTTCGCCTTTCTAAAAGTAGACCCAGTCAATGTAGAAGCTATAGACTGTGGGTATAAGGACCGTGGGCTCCCGCGTTAAGTGACAGGATTAGACAATAACATTTCCATAGAGACAGACGCCTTCGTGATCGTATGCTCAGCATGATCGTAAACTTGATTTGAACATCTCAAGAAAAAGGAATAGTCGCGCCAAACTCGAGGCTCATAAGCTAAATTATCGAGTTCTGTATCCCTCGCGTGCCAGTTCACATTCAACCATAATAGTTCAGCCATCCATTTCAGCATCCTGTGACTTCTGCTCTACGCTAGGACTCTTCCTGACTTCTTTATCCTCGGTGAGAAGCGATGACACGGAGAACGAGTTGCTCCTTGTTGCGGCTGGTTTGGGTATTGCTCCGTCATGGTTGTTGATCGCTATAAACCCTTTACCAGACTCTGCTGCAGCGCTGTTGAGACCAGAAGATTGGACTTGAGGACTGCCACGGGGTGTGGGGAGGAATTTTGCGCCATTGAGGCCATGCGCTCGACACCAAGCCTCCTCTAACGTCGCCGGCGACAGGTTGCAGCCGTAACAGCGTGCGATGGTGGACCAAAAGTGTAGCCTATGAGCTTCGTACAACCGATCAAGTCGTGCAATGTCAACATATTGTCTGTCCTGATATTGATCCATATCTTCAGTGACAAGGCGGAGTGGAAGACTTTCTTGTCTTCTCTGATGGCTACTGAGGACTGGTTTCGGTAGGATCGGCTTGTGGCTATTGGGCGTCTTCGAATTGTCGGTGGGGCTGTACTCCATGTTTTCAGGTGGACTGGCTGGAGGGGAGAATGAAGGCAATCGTCGCTGGGAAGTCGGTGTCTCATGTCTCTTTTTCTCGGGTGGAGGAGCCGAGGCTCGTTCCATGGAGCCGTATGAAGATACAGAAGCCTGTCGGCGGGCTTTGCTACCGAACGAAAGCTGGTGGTAGTGAAGACGACAAGCCAGCTCGGTCTTCTTAAGCTGACTGGCTATGTGCTTGTAAGGCATCTTATGCTCTCTTGTCTCAATTAGGTATGCCTCCTAAGAGCACTTTAATAAAAGTCCACTTGAAAGTCTTTAGTGTATACATACCTCGGCATCAGACCAGGCTCTGCCCCCACCAGTCGAGACAGTCTTTCGATGTCGATGCATGGTTGGAGGATTCAGCGTCTGTCTGTCTACTGGAGGCGAAGATTTGATCATTATAGGGTTCTGTGTCGGTGCATAAGCCATAACGATGTATGTTTGTGATGTCAAGTGTGAAGTTCCGAGTAGAGGGATGTAATAAGTCGAAGAGTGTATATGCGGAATATAATTTGTGCGCTATAGCCGCTTCATACAGTCTTGCTGTTGACCGGGGGGTGAGGAGAAAGGCAGACTCCTTGGGTTATAGAAATTAAGCCAAAGATAATGGATAATGTTGCAAACAACCCAACCAGTGGGACTAGAAGGAGTAGGTTATTAGTTCGCCCAACGCAATGAGCACCGTAGTTCCAGCGGTGATAATGGATAAATGAGGATGGAAAAAGAACCAGGAAACTGAGCACGATCTATAAGTAGTCAAGTTGAAGATATTTTTGAGCGTTGCTTTCAACAATATATTGTATACGGCGTGGTAGCTCAGAAAGGCACTGGCCTAGTCTTAGACCACGCAAGATGTTCCATGGCAAGTTAGGGCTCATGGTTCTTTTTTAATAGTGTTGGAGGCGTGAATTGTTCCAGAGCTATGACAAGGTGGGACCCATCCACCAAGCTTGCGTCTAGACGCCATTTGCAGCCTGGAGGTCTATGCATGCAACCTTTTGCGGCGCGAGACACTTCTCCAGGGGTTGCGAGCAGATTTGCGAAGTGTGCACTAGGGAGGAATTGGCCAATTGCAAAACAATGACTCTACGAAACAGCCCAAAAGATCTACCCAGATAGTGTTTTAAGCGAAGGCCGTGCCGTGTTTGAAGGAGGGTAGTAACTTAGCCGGATAAGAGCATATTTGCGAACGGCAGCAAGTCTCCGAGCGTGGAGGATTGGATACGGTAGTAGTATCAAAGTAGAAACATGCAAAGAATAGCATGAGCATAGCAGTGGTACTGGCACGATTATTGGCAATGCAGTATTGTGGGTTGGCACCAATGGTACCAACATGGGGGAGAGCCTTGGGGAGCTTCGGAGTGGAAGCCAAATTATTAGCGCTGACGATGAGGTAGCACTTGCATAAGAGAACCAGACAGATGGAAAAACAGGCGACGAGAAGCGAATCGTCAGGATGGCATCTGCAAGCGCCGACTAGAATGTCTCTAGTTGTGTTGAAACGGTCCCAACGGCAGGGCCCTGTCGCAGGCGTGTTTCACCTTATTCGTCCCTTCTTGGGGGAGTCTAGGGGGGGCGCGGGGG
>NAPT01000040.1:0-78786 GCA_002927785.1 Cladonia uncialis
GATTTTAACTGCCCCCACCACACACACACACACATACAACAAAAACGCACGCTCCCGCCCCAAGCTAAAAAAAAAACCAAAATCAAAAATCCAAAAAAATCCAAACCAAACCAAAAAAAAAACCATGGATGCTCTCTCGCGCAAAAAACCGGTACTTGGGTAACCCTAAGCCCCGTGCTTAGCGGGGGGGCACTAATGCAGGTCATTGCCGATCCCCCCCAGGGTCCAGGGTGCAGGGTCGGTCCAGGGGAGAAGGGAAAAGGGAAGAGAGGAAAACGCGCGTATTCTTTTTCCAAGGGGGAGGTATCTCCGCTGGTCTGGCTTCCAGCTGGCTTTTTTTTTCCTTCCCTTTTCCCCATTTTTTCTTTTTGCCGGAACGGAATTATCTTTTACCTGTTTGAGGTTGTGTTTTTTTTTTTTTGGGGAGCGGGGCGGGGTTTAGATGAGGATATCGCTGTGGTTGAGTGGGGGGGGGGGGGTTGGGGCTTTTTTTGTTTTGAGGGTTGTATATTAGCAAATGAAGGCGCCCGGGTTCCTTTGTTTTGGGATCAGGTTCTAGAATGCGGAGGACTACATTGGGAAGAGAGGGAGTTTTGGAAAAACGGGGGACTATATCTCAAGAGGGAGGAGAGCACGTGCTGCAAGTGGTGAAAGAAAAGGAATTCGTCTGGTGGAAGAGGTCATCAATTGGTTGTGGATCATATGTACTGTTAGGCCATATATCGAAAAAGATAGCAACCTCTCCACCTAATCATACACATGTCCACTCCGTCCATATTGGTGAAAAGAAGAAGAAGAAGCAAGCATATCGCACCTACCCATTCAAACCGACATATCCCACCCAATCCGAAGAGCAGACCGAGCTTCAGCTTCAAAGGATCAGCGCAAAGACAAACACAGCCACCGAAGTGCGACCCATATCCTTGTACAATCATTTGTCGTGTGCGTCCTGGCCAGGTTGCTGCAAGTAAGAACCATGTAAAGAAATACGCCGGACTCCTCTCGCTTCGTGTGCAAATCCGAGCCATGCAGAAAACGCCCAAATTACCGAATATCAGTCGTTAAGTGTTGGGATGATTTGGACCCCCCTCTCTCTCAGTAGTCAATGCGCTCGAGCATACATTGATAGCATGCCAACGCCCATCTGCATGGGACCAGCTCGTTCCTTGTGGAGATCTGGAAGATAGGGGTTAATGATCCGAAGGTCTAGTCGGAGCTACCGGCTGAATCACCAGAATTTTCACGCAGCCGTGTCTCAGCTTGCGCCTGATTGACAAGCTCTGGGATGCGCCGACGCCGAGCATTGATGAACCAATTGCTAATCTATACCAGACTGTCAGTATACTCAGGCCTCTCATGCCACCGCGCCTTCCTTCGTCTTCATACCTGAGTCATCGCCAGCCCGGTGCGCCTACAGAGCATTTGCTTCTCATCTTCAGTCGGATACGGATGGGCAAGATGGTCTGCAAACCACTGCTTCAACATGTCCGTCGTGTCTCTGGGTAGATTGCCTCGGCGCCTCCTCGGCATCTGGTTGCCCATGTCCTCTGGTTCAAATTGCATAGGTCCATGAGCGTAACCATTCTGATACTGATGGACCGGCGGCGCTGTGAAGTAGGCATTTCCAGAAGGAGGAAGTGGATAGCCGGGCTGTATTGAGTTGTAAGGAGGGGCGCTGGTCGCTGGATACGGAGGAACTGTGCGGTTGCGTGAGTTTTCGTAGTAATCATCTCCATAGCCTGCGCTACCATAGTCCCTCTCAGCTTTATAAGGAGCATGACCGTTAACACCATTACGGTAGGGCATTGGAGGCGGTGGTAGACTCGTCGACAAACCACTCCCGCCAGGATAAGGCAACGGGTCTGGCGTTCTTACTCTGGAATTTGGCACGGTACTCGGATATGCTCGGCGACTCTCAGGCTGGTTAGCATAGGGCGACACCGGGGCTGCGCCAGAACCTGAGGGTGAGTAGCTACTCCGACTGTTAGGAGGGCCAGAGTGGATGGGTAGCTGATGACTAGGCGCCTTTTCGAAACTACTGCGTCTCGGGCTCCTGTCGTCTAAGGAATAGGAAGAATTTCTGTTCGCTCCATTCTGGTAATCGGGAGATATTTGGGGTCGCCTGGAAGCTGGAGGAGGCGATAGATGCGCTGGAAGAGTCGTTGAGCGAGTAGGACCTGCTGGATCTGTGCGCAGAGGGGAGCGTAGTTGAGACAAACCCTGTTCGGTACTATGATGTGGAATGTCGGGAAGGATCTGTATCGATTAGATCAGTGACAGTGGCAATAATTTTCCCTTCAGGATGGCCCTTACAGTTCTTATAGAGGGCAGCCTGTTGTCTTGTCCTGCAGCAGGACGACCTGCCGGATGACCTGGTGGACGAGGAGAAAGAGAGACTTCGCGCTCCCGCCGCTTCCTTTCCCGCGATGGTGAATCCATATATGGCATTGCAGTGGGCATAATCAATGATCGAATGCCCTCCTTCGTTGACTTCCTGCCGCTCCTGTTTCTAAAACAAGCTGATATAGGGTGTCAGCATTTGCTGGTTTGGCTTTATATGACGATATTGTCAAGGCGCGAAGTGATGATTGTTCTGAGGTGCACTAAGCGCACGTGAGGGGTACAGAGCTCGGTCTGGAGGCCCCAATACTTACAGGAACAGACCACAGGCTGACGTCAAACGGCTAGCTAAGTCGAGAGACCCAAGATACGGGTTTTCTGGCGTACAATGAACGTTCAAAAAGATAGATCAAAAGATGGATATGAGAGGAGGATATATAGTAGGAGATAAAATTGTAGCACGTTGTACGCTGATATTCGGGGTTTGGAACGCGACGTTTCACAGGTTAAGTGCACAGATCCGGATTAGGCAGTCGAAAGTGAGGCGACGAATATTTCGACGTCCTTGCAGAGAAAGTGCGTCCGAACAAATCCTCTAATGGATGAAGTCGAGTTCTTACAGTGCTACAGACAGGTGATCAGTTAACATTTAACAGATGTGACATACGTCAGGCGCATGTGTATTGGCCATCGGCCGTTGAGGTACCAAAATTCAAAGAAAACTAGGTGAGGCGGTGTAGGTGGGGCGGGAGTGAAGTCATATTGGGAGGTACATGGAAATGTCAGCTTGTGTGACAGAAGGTGGTAGATTAAGTAGGCAAGGTAATAGCAGCAGTTAATTTGAAAGGAAGTAAAAAGTTTAAAAGGAACGGGAAACCCACAGACCACTTTTTGAAGCTAAAGCTCATCTGACAGTCGATTAATTCCAGGATACGAAAGTCAGGCGAGCACTTTTATTGGTATATGAAGATAAGTGCGATGTTTGACTTCGCTTAGTCGCCGAGGTATGCACACAATAGCTGAACAGGCGCGGAAGTAGTCACGGTTATCGTAATCGTTTCAGTCGAGATGCTCTGTAGCCTAATTATAGGATAAGGAGGCCAATATTTGGTGATAGAGAGTATGGAGTACAGACTAACCCCAGGTGGAGTATATGTCGAATATCTCTTCAGGTGTGTTCCTCTGACAAGTCGTAGTAAGGTAGTGTGCCCCTGCTCTTTTCGGTTGAGCCCCACTCCGCTGAAAGGACTGGGGAAAGGAGTGTACTGTAGAAGGTTCCTTGGCTGAGAGGGTTCCCTGGTTCTAGGATCCGCCTGTACCTTTCAATTATTCAGTGTACGCCAAGCTAGATGATGACCCGAGCGTCGGCCAGCTCCAGGCGGATTTAAAGGAAGGGTAAGCTTTGAGGCTTCCAAGGTTCTAAGAAAGCCTGTGTCAAGCACAGATGGTAGGACTGATTCCGATCGTCGACCACCGGACTGCAAGACTAGATGGAACTATCAGTAGTTTGACACTTGACAGATGCGATCCTTGTCTTTAGTTTGTGAGATGGTGTTGCGGGCTGACGCCATAATATAATAAGGAAAGCTGTCATCCTAAATTAGCTGTAAATGTATGTAATAGATATGCTATGGAGGGTGCTCCGTGGAATGTATGGAATGTACCAGGTACCTGTTGTCGCATCAGGTACCCGGTACATTATTGGTACATCCCTATTGGCATATAAAGACCAAGAGACCAAACCAGAGGTCGGCAGCAGTGACCGCCATCTTCCTCTGTCTTTGCTTAGTGGACAGGGTTTAGGGGCGAATAGCAGGACTAATCGAGCTTGACCGAGCAACGCTTGAAGGGCAGGCTGGCCATAAGCAGAATTGAAGTAGATCTGGACGATCTGAAAAGCGCAATCTGATCAGGCTAGAGATGGCATCAAAGTACCGAACTTGAGCTATCAGCAATCAAGCTAGGTAAGGCATGGTGTAGAATAGATCAGTGCGAGGTTTTTGGGGGTGCCACAGTGGTGTGAGCTTAGTCCTCTAGTCCTCTAGCCCTTTTGCCTTATCAAATTGCGACTAGACTTCGGCCGGAGAAGGCTTTCTCCAAGTGCCACGGTGCCACCACAGAAAGCCATTGTGAGGGAGGGCAGTCCTCGTACAACACAAATTGTCGCGCAAATCCGACTCTGATTTGCCTGATTGTCCCCACCATGGCGGGAATTTAGGATTCAAATGTGGAGGTGGATGGACTCCTTCGGTCGTGTCAACCACCATCCTCCCTGACTCAGCTTCTGTTGACAGCGAAAAGGTTTACACCACGCGCCAAGATACGACACCAAGGCCATTTTGCCGCCAGATGCAGCCTACAGGACCAAAAACAGGAGTTGGAGGGTTGGTCCAGCGTTGGACGATTGGCCTTGGCAAGCATTATACAGACCTTATTTCCCGGTGGGTCAGAGTCTACTTTGGTACATTGCCAGGTTGTGCCAGGTTGAGCAGGCCGGAAGATTTGGCAACCTTCTAGCTTTGGTGGCTCTCCTTTGGCTTCCCAGCCTTTGGTCCGCGTTGGCGACAAGAAGTGGTGGTCAGGTAAGGTACAGGGATGTCAGACATGGGTTGGAGGGCGTCTCCGGGTATGAAGGCATCATGCAGCATCTGCTGCAGCCGTGACAGCATCTTGTGGACCCGCCGACCAGGTCTGTCTCGAGTGCGGTCCGAAAGTCAAAATCAGCTGCATGTGCACTGCACATTTAGCAGCAAGTCCAAGTCCTAGTGTACCTTAAGGCAGTCTAACTCGAGATGGTGCCATCTGGGAAGGGAAGAGGACCGCCATACTACTACTACGGTGTAGTACGATGGTACACACCGGCGCATGTACGGTATCTACTATAGTAAGGGTACTGCATCTACTTGCATCTAGTCCTACTCGTGTGGAAACTGGACACCGACTAACAGGCTTTGAATAAGACTTGGAAGTGCCTTGATTGGTGACAAGCTCCAGACGGGGCAAGGGAGGGTGGAAAGGTAGCTGACGGCTCTTCTTCATGGGGACTGGGGAACACGCCCATGGCTTGTCCCTAAACCCCCTAAGGCATCCCCTACAGTAGACCCCGAGACCTGCTAGCTCGAACGAGGAAGGACCGCCAGAGCAGACCCCGAGGCCACCTTGCTCGAACGAGGAAGGGCCCCCCCAAAAGCGAGACTAAGCCTGTCACCCGCGCGATCTGACCCGGCAAAGCATCCCTCACAAGATTAATGCGCCATTTTGCCGGCAGTAGTTAGCCAGCAATTAGCAGTGGTTAGCAGTCGTTTAGGGTAGGGACACGCCCGGGGGATGCGAGATGCCTGCACAAGCCTGGACCGTCATGGACCCGCAGGCCTCGTAACGGGCTTCATATGTTCTGATTCATCCTTCCAAATACTCCCTCGAGAAAACTGACTCGGTCAACTCCATCATTTCAGGGGATCAGGGGTGTCTTCTAGCGCACAATTCACGGTCAAACAGAATTCTTATTACTCAACACCGATGACGACTACTAACCAACAGGACTGTCCGTCGCCTATCGAACCGTGGTTACACTGTACGCTGTCGGCTGAAGGCGACGGTTGTACTGCGGTACTGTGACAGCAGCGTCGTATTCGCCAATGAAATGAATCATGTCTACAGTCTATACAATGGAGAGTACAACTCTACAGATCAGTTGCGATGGATAAGGCTAGCGACCATCAGTGCCTCCGCCATCATCACGCTCATGAACCTCGACCGAACAACTACGACCGTTTAAGCGATCAAATAGCCCTTCTGGAAGGCTGTCAGAAGCCGTCATCTTTCTCGTTACCGAACTTGTCACCCTCTTCATCCGCGCCAATTCTCCGAATTGGTGCAGTCTGCAGACCGTTGTCCGTCAACACTGCCACAGACACCTGTTCCGACCCAATGCTAGTGAAGATGACGTGCAACTCGCCCCCAAATAATCTATTGCTCTTCCAAAGCCCAAAATAGAGATGTTGAAGTCTAGATCTCAAGCCCCCGTCGACCGGGGGGGCCAACAGGAGAGCACCCTTGCCCCCACGGAATGACGGCAAGGCGCCTTCACAGTCACATTGGTTGAAAGCCTAACTGGTTATGAAACCGGCGTGACTGTAGGCTAGCAAGCTTCGTTGCACCTGTGCTAACCTTTCACAATCCCAAATCGAGCAGTTGGGTGCAATCGGCTAATACGCAACTCTTTTTCGGATGGTCGCCTCACAGTTCTCTCTCCAGGAGTTGTACGCGGCGTGCAGGAGGCTTGCCGGCTCTACTCGCTGCAAGCCTAACTTCAACCCGGTCCCACTGCGGCCTGCCCGTTAGACTTGTCACTTCGTTTGTGGAGCCCCTAGAGAGCGGCTCACGGCAAACAACTGGAGGCGTCTGCACCTGCTTCGGTATGGTACATTAGATCTCGATAATCGTGCATGTCATCCTTACTCGAGATTTAGTCAGCTACTTGCGATCCGTGGTTGAATCTTGTCCGTTCAGTTACCTTGCATATCGCATTAAATGCCATGCAGCCACACTGAAACATCATTGTTGGTGAAGCAACGGTGGTCGTCATGATTGTTCTCAATTGATAGGGCGTCCGAGCTGTTGCGACTATTCTGGAGATGCTGCCATGCCGCCTTCTCATGATGTCCATGTCCTATCTGTCAAGGCGAAACTCAGTTCCGAGGAGGCTTCAGCCACTGGAGTATTGTCCGTAGGTGTACAGAGTATATCGCAACAACATCCCCAATGAGCTAGTCCAGCCCTTGCTTACCGTACAGATCAAGGGTCCACACCAGCGATCCGTGCCGAGTTTGTATCGGTAGATGCATACTCCGGTATCTGAAGGTTGTAGCGAGTTCGCTGATCCCTAAAAGCGTTGTACTAAGACTCGTGCTTTTCCGCTGTCCCTACCCAAATACAGAAAGCATCAAGACAATCACTGAAGCCACGCGCGAGAATGTCCGAACGACGACCTCGAAGCCGTATACTGTAGGGTGATGATCTATCTAGGTGTCAAGCTCAGCGCATCATACAAATCACTAACATACTCTGGCGGCTTTGGTTCGTTGGGGTCGCAAATTTCCGGGAAACCGGCGGACAGGGACACCAATCCCACGCGAAAGGATCCTACCAAACTACCTACCGGTAGTTTTACCGACCTTTCACGCTACGACAGAACTACCTTCACCTTTTTGTGAGACTTCAACCAACCTCTACTAGAAGCATGTGCTCAGTAATAAAGCACAGCAGATCCCCCAAACTCGCTTTCCTCGGACCATTGCCGGCTACGGCAGCTTTCAGGAACCGATCTCTAAGTTTACCTTCTTTTGTCTCTTAGAGATCGCCGAGCATCTGGTGGCTTGTTGCTTTCTTCCGATCTTCACCATCTTCACTATCTTCTCTCCTTTGTCAAGTGCTCCGAACCTGGCTCGACTGAAGATCTATCCCCAGGACGTGTTAATCAATTTCCGGTACGACCGTCGTTAGCGCAGGTATCCTTTCCAATTCCTAAAGTAGCTCATGTTTTTAGCGCGGTATATGCAGCTGTTATGTCCAAAAGAACGATCAGTAGACCAGTAAGCCTTGTTTCGTGTCTCTTGACGTTCGAGTAGCAAACCGGAGGCTCTAGCTTGGGGTCCTATCACGGAAAATTGAGGAGTCTAGAAGCTCAACTTACAAATGCCCCTAGAGAGTCTTGCCCCGCTTCACGATTGTTGACTGCACTAGGCGTAAGACAGGATTTTCCCAGTAAGCCTCACTGGCCCATCTCTAGAAGTTAGGGATTGATTCTTGTTTCATTTCGAACTCGAAAAGCAAGCTTCCCCTATGGTGCCTGGACGCGAAATTTGCAACAATAATTGTGTTTCCAATGTTTGCGTGTCTATCCTTTACCGTTTACACTTGGCCTTCTACTGCGTAAGGACTCACTGACCGCTTGAAACCTTCCTTATTGTCTCAAGTCCTCGCTTGAACCCACCAGCCATCGCTGTTAGTCATCATTACGCAGTCGTGGACGTCATGCTCTTATGGGAATCGCTGGGGAAAGTCGAAGAATCACGGATTAATGCATTTCCTCGAATACGAAGCGCATTTTGCTTAGGAAATACCTCCGGTCGATGCTCCCTTACCGGCTCCCTGCTATACCTCAAGCAAATTAGTGCTCCTCAGATGATGTAGCGACTTGGTTTAGGGGCGGAGTGGGCGAAGGGGGCCGATGTCATAGGTCGAAGCGCAGAGCACCTTTCACGTTAATTCCAACCTAATGAGTGCTATGACAGCCGAAGGGCCGTCCAGCTTCCTGTGGTCCGTGACGGTCTAATACGACCACTCAGCTAAGGTCGCGCCCCCACCGTTCTCGGTGATGCCAGGTACCGTTGTTTCAAACCATCCACCATACTCGAAGCCATACGCCAAGCTGACGTTGGGCACAAAGGTATGTCCCTTGGAAAGATAATCAGCTCTCAAGCAAGAGGTGCTGCCTGGTCTGATCGTTAAAGACACATGCTTATAAACTGCTCGGTTTGAAGGGCAGGTTTATCAGGATCGTTCAGTGCACGCTTTGGGCAGGCAGTTTGTGCAGCCCCGAGAAGACCATCTAGGCTAACATGTTCTCAGTCATGCCTCCAATCTTCAAAACAAAAGTCTGAGAGACATTTCTTGCAGAAATTGATCCGCTGGTCCATGGATAATCCTTGATAGGGTCATACGAGAACCAATTCACTCAATGTCCTGGACAGTCACCTCCCATAGAACCTCCTTGGTGGAACACATTGTGCCGGCCGCAATGCTGCAGGAAGGACTATAGCTTCTCTATATCTTGAAATCAAGAGCTCTTTGAGAGGCATAGATGCAACTGAACCTCTATACGTGGAATCAGTGCTGAGCCTTGCCAATACAGTGACGAGGCTGAGGATTGTCATGGGAGGACTGTTTTAGCTCTTGAACAATAGGGAACAAAAGCTCCTGTTTCTGTTGCTCACAGACACAATCAGATCTTGTCTATTGTATATAAAAGTCGTTCTGTGGCATTTTCCTTGGAATTAGCGTGTTCACTCGGCTCTATGCTAAAACTATTCTAACAATGGCGCGCACTCCACGCGTACGGATGAAACCAAAGTCCTGATCCTCACGATATTGTATCGAACAGCACATCTGCTGGATACTTCTACGGCCATAGTAAAAGAATGCGTCCCTTTTCCGAGACTTGCTCAGGACAGCCCTTCTCGAGAACCTTCTTGCACTGAGAAGAGCGATGAACTTGGGATATATACTCCAATGCAGCATCTTGGTCGGACCTTCTAAGCTTATGTCTGAGCTCGAACGTTCGAAGCTTCTTTGTAATCCTCCCTAGGAGCCTCTCGTAACCAAGCTGAGACTGAGAATCAACATGCCAAGGCGCTAAGCGAGGAATTGCCCGAGAACACTGCAGACCTCAGAACTCATCATCGTAACGTTCCTCACTGGCCTTCGAAGTTCACCATGAACAAGGGGATCGGCCACCCTCGGTATTACCGCCTTGCGCCTTGCGCGGCTATTTGAGGGCGACATGTCCGCCAAATATGGAGAATTTTGGAGATGAAAACGCTCCGTTCGTTAACGCAGCATTATGGAGGACGGGACGACACTCAGCCGTGTCCAGCAGCACTGTCTACCATTCAGCGTCCCAGATAGCGCAGTTTTCGCGGCATCAGACAGCTCTTGCATCTAAATCAGCTACTTGCTCAGCTTTACTGCCGTCGAGATCGTCATCTTAAGAGCCAATCGATTCTACATGGGCCAGCTCGTATGGGAAAACAATACCTTACCACCCGGGTTCTAATTCGATTTAATCGAAGGCCTCTGTCCATTATCCAAACACATTCAAGCTCCTCAGAGAGTATTCATTAACATTACAGAATCGTGGATGTTCGACAATGGCGGCCATTGCTTTCCCATCCCTCGCTAAGAGTGGGAGCGTCCCCAGCGGCACGACCTACAGCTTCGTTCATGTCAAGCCTAGAGACGATAAGCCCTATATTTTGTTCTTGCATGGATTTCCCGACTCGTCATATGGATGGAGACGCCAAGTTCCCTATTTTCAAGAGCGTGGCTATGGCCTCATAGTGCCAGACCTCCTAGGCTACGGCGGCAGCGACAAACCCAAAGATGTAGAAGCATACAGAATGAAGAAGATGGCTCAAGATCTAATCGACTTCCTGGATGCTCACAAGATTGAGCAAGTCATTGGCATAGGACACGACTGGTATCCTACCCAGTCAGACAAGATAAAGTCGTGGAGTATGTCGTGAGAGCTGATATGTCTCATTTATTACTCAGGGGCTCTTCGTTCCTCTCCCGCCTTGCATACTACCACCCTCAACGATTTAGCAAATACGCCTTCCTAGCCGTCGCTTACGCTCCACCAAGGGGCCACTTCTCCATCGATGCCGTGAACGGACAATCCGAAAAATTGCTCGGCTATCCGGTATTCGGATACTGGCACTTCTTCAACGAGCTCAACGCCGGAGAATTGATGGATCAGAAGGTCCCGATTCCCCCATCTCAGCCAAACACTGCTTCTACCCCGAACTAATTCTCCCATAGCCTGCTAGTATGAACTCCCTCCTCTTCCCCGCGGACCCTGCCTCCGCCAAAGAAAACATGTGCCTCCCCGGCGCCGCCCGCGCCTACATCACCTCCGGCACGACCCAACCCCTCGCCTCCTGGATCACCACCGAAGAAATCTCCGTCTACAACGAGATCTTCGCTCCCGAAAACGGCGGCTACGGGCCCCCTCTTAACTGGTATAAAGCGCAAATCGCCAACCTGAACGCAGCAGATGAGGCGGAGGGGTCGGAGGAGAGCTACCATATCAAGGTGCCGGCGTTGCTGGTGACGTGTGCGCGGGATTATATTGCGGTCCCGAAGATGCAGGAGGGGTTGATGAGGCCATGGGTGAAGGATCTGGTTGTGAAGGAGATGGATTCGGGACATTTTGTGCAGGCGGAGAAAGCAGACGAGGTGAATAAGACGCTGGAAGAATTCATTGAGAAGTAGATATGTGCTGGTGGAGATGGGGTGTGACCGACTGGGGAGATAGGCTGTGATGATCGTGGCCTCACGGATTCTATTAGACGAGGCAGAATACGCGAAGAAGATTCTTTGATAATTATATGCTGGTTATCTTTAAGCTGATAATGCATAAAGACCATTGTGAAAGCTATTCATATCACCCGCGTGCTCGTAAAGACCCTCTCCGTCTCTATTCTCCCGCTCAGTATCTCTTCACGCCAGTCCCCTACGGAACAACATCTGCAAAGCTGGTGCACTATCCCCTGGCCATCAGAGTCCGAATGGTAGGCTAACGGCACCGTTTTATGATGATGTTCCAGAATTACCGAGCAGGTATTTGGAAGAGGATTGCTTTCAGCCCAACTACTTGTGGCAGGATGAGCACCCATTCTTTTTCTACACTGCTGAAGACATTGCTGTAGATTCTTATTTTTGCGGATTATAACGTGGGATATATATCGACGCCACGATTCCCATTCAGATGGTGCTGATTTGCTAAAGCTGGATTTAAGCGATGATATAACACTCTGCTCGAGGCAGAAGAGCTTAAAGTGATATATTGGACTATTGTGTCTCTGGTAGAGCAGATGACTGTACATGATGTCTATGATGCCAAGAGCGCGAAATAAAATGCCAACAGCTCGCCGTATCGTGTGTGAAAAGATCCTCCATATCTGCTTCACTCAAGTTTTATTGAGAGGAACCGAGCTATCGTCCGAATCCTGTTTCCTTAGGAGCTAGGGTAACGAGTTCCAAGTCACGACCGGGTTTGCGCACAAACGGTACGTAAGCCATCGTAGGCGGCGGCACCTCCTTCTTTCCCTTCGAGTCCAGTTCCACCTTGCTGTATATCGCTGCACCTACCAGAGCTATAACCATGCCACACCCGTTCAACACCCCGACATGGACATTGAAGGCTATCACGCCTAATAGGATCGTCAAGCATTGTTTCATATTCGCGCAGACAGTAATCGTTAATGCACCAGCAAGCTTGTTGGTGTAGAATGAGGCGATATTCAGGAGGAATGCGAGGTAGCCGTTGCTTGCAAGCGCAAATGCGTAACGTGGAGTAAGATTGCCTTCATGGACCCAGGCGAGAAAAGCATTCCCTTCGCCGGTCACAATTGCGAAGAGCAGAGACTGCACTGCCGCAAGTGGTGACATTCGCAGGAGAATTTCAAGTGGAGGAAGAGCTAAGCTGCCGGTCATGAGTCGATTTGAAGCCACAGTTTTGGCCGAAGCGAGGACGACACCCAGTAGGGTGAGGAAGAAGCCGAGAGTGGTGAAGTAGTAGTCGCCGTATGTGGCTAATCCGACGCCCAAGATGGTTGGTATAAGAGAGATATAAGTGGGCGTTGAGTAGCTTCTTGAGTATAGGAAGCGGTATATGAGGATTGCGAAGACTGGGCAGGTCGATCGCATTATTTGGTGAAATGGAACGGATACCATGCTTCTGCCCCGTATGTTAGTTCGAATTCTAGGCAAAGTAGAAGAGTTTGGCCATACAGAGAGACGTTGGAGGTTGCTATGTTGACAGTAAAAAGGAACGAGAATGCCACCAGCGTTAGATTCTCTCGAATCGTGAGTCTCGTCAGTGAAAATTGACCCCGCAACATCAGCATCAGACAGCCCAAGGACGCTGAGCCTGTGTGGAGAGCGGTCAGAAGCCATGGGAAATTGAACTAGGAAATCACCGTATCAGCATATTGGTCGTCCGTGGAGGGTCTTCAATCGAAAGTGTACACTCACCTGGCCAAGTACGGCTTTGTTGAAAAGAGTGAGGGTAAGATTCAGCCCAAAGTATAGACTGAGGTACAAGTACTTCGTCCTTGTAGGAATGCTGTATTCATGAGCAGTGATTTCTTTGTGGTTGTCCCGGAGAGGCTGGGTCTCAGGGTCGTTGAAGTTCAGGTCGAGTGAGAACTTCTCTGTTGGCGAGGTGTTTTCGCTCGTCTCTCTACTCCAATTCGAACTTGCTCGGTCATCAAGTGAGTCTCGGGTGACTGCCATATTGGCATTTCAAGCAGAATGGGTAAAAATGAGGTTTATGTGACTTGTGATATCGAACATGGTGGGAACTAGTGCGTTGTGGTCATTACAAAGGGTACGCCATGTTTTCTCAGTGGAGCAACGTAAATCAAGAGAGGCTGTGGAGTGTACGTCGGTTTGATCTCAGATGGCAATGACGATGCGCGGAAGGAAGGTAGGTATTTGCCAAATTGGGAATGCACAGTCGGCTTTATAAGGCCGATATCCATGCATAACCAACAAGCATACAGCATTACCTTAGTCTACATAGATCTGGGCACCACCTTCCAGATTCCTTGGGTTCATTTCTGAACGAATACCCGACTTTGTCTCCTCAGAGCGCACGTTTGTTGATGTTCATCTCGAAGCGGTTAAAGGCCCTCAATTGGGGCCTTTGGTCTCCGACCCCTAATATGCCAACTTCCGCCATCAGACTATGTCTAACATTTCAAAGGATGGCTCGTAACGTACGTGACTTGTCGTGAACCTCCGTGATCATTGGTGTCTTCAATGAGGAGCCAGCGATACCATAACCCTCATCATGGTAGAGTAATGCCACAAGAGTTGCCGACCACGCTCAAAGATATTTCTTTCCCGCGGCGACAACCCTCTGCCTGAAGACTGGACTCCCCAACTTTCCCTCTACACTACCAAATGGACTCATAATCGCCTTGATCCACACCTCGAAAATCTCTCCAAAGAACGCCCTGATAGCTTCCTCTGTTTGAGGGCTGGTAGGATTATTCGGTATTGAAGTGCTGGAAGAGGACGAAGACCGGCTACCTGTAGTAGTCGAAGCAGGCGTAGAGGTATATGGTGTGAAAGGTGGGAACGAATTAGGTGAAGCCGTAGATTGAGGGGCAGTATTTGGCGGATGCGGAAGGTGGAGGAGCATGAATCGCGTAGACGTTGGGGTGAGGAAGGTGGAGATATGGGAGGAGGCAAACTGGTCAACACGCTTGAGGTACCTGGTCTCCATTAGCCCACCCTCCAAATCACCATGGTCCAAATATCAAGGACATACATCTGATTATTAGTCCATTGCATCTCATCCACAAAGTCCAAGCTACTATGTACGATGAAGGGATTCATCTGACGGGCCTCTTGGCTGAAGCGGGCAATGCCATCGCCGCCTTGTTTAGATGTGCCGAATTCGAGCTCGAAAAGAGGTTGATCTCGTGTGCCAACTATGCAGAAGTAGTAAGACATTGTGGTCGGCTATCCCGCTCTATTCACCGGTCAGGGCTCGGCCAGTGTCTAGCTTAGTTTCAGTCATGGTAGATAGTCTACTCGTAGGGGCAAATGGCTGCCTCGATCAAGGCATCTTGAAAGTGGTTGTTACTCCGGGATTGTTCAGCTCCTCGGTTCGGTGAGGCTCTTCAATTGCCCGCGGCTTGGCGCTCGCCCAAGCCACCATCGAGCCTTGCCACATTACCTTCAGCCCCAGCATGTCCATTTTCCGGAGATTGTCCATCTGAACATATCTCTGTAGTTAGCATGGGCTCAGGGTGGCCAAAAGAGTTGCTCTCGACTATATCAGCTGAGATTAGGGAGCTCCTGATGGTGGTCACCTGGCCTCTTTTGCTTCCAGATTGCGTATTGCGTACTAAGTCGGGCAACAATATGGGCGATATGTCTAAGTATGCTACATGTGGCTTTGCTTGAAGGATAATAGAGCTTGCGTGACCAGTGCCTTGTTCCTTGCATGGATTTCTGCTCGTGTAAGGGTTTCCAGCATACGTATTCGGTCTGGTTAGTCAACTGTCACGCAGGCTTGCGCCTGTCAGTGTGACTAGGTATCCAATGTGCCCGTGCTTGAGTCATTTCGACTGCCTGAACTCACTCTGGTATATCATTCTCCCTGCGTTCTCGACCTATGAGTTCTTATTTATATGGATTATACTCTCATTTCTTGACAAATTCCGAATCGTAGTTCTTGCAAGTTTTTGATTTTGCATTTCATTAATGCTACAAACGATGCATGCCCTCAGAAAAAGGCATTCATGGCCTCCACTACGGAAGCCTAGATCATTCTATTTCGACGAAAGCATCGATCAAGATCCCTTTGCGTACTTCATTTCACCAGCCGAGGACCGAGACGTCTTCATCAACAGTCATTTAACAGCTGGCATCAAGGAGAAACGCCGCTGTCGTTCACATTCACCGGCTCATAAAAAGCTTATGACTACTCTTTCTGCTGCTGCCGCTGCTTCATCTCCAACAGCTAAGTTGAAGAGGTGGATCGAGAGAATGGAATTACGGTGCTTTCACCAAAGCCCCGGCGCTTCTGAACGATCTATGCCATCGCCCGATCCTCCGAAGCCCCGAGAGACTTTCCAGACGGCATCGCCCCCAATCCGAGGCAGGAAGAACATACGATCAAGCTCGACGCATCGCATTAGTCGCAATACTAACAGCCATTCCAGACGGCCTAGAGTATGGCGAGAACCTAGCAAAGATATTTGGCCAGTAGAAGAGGAGGGAGATGATATTGGTCTTGGAATCACGGTATGAAGGTAGCAGGCGACGAAGGCCAATATTAGACTGCGACACGGACCTCAATTCCTTCGCTTATGCCATACATCACACGAGCATCTTGGATCCAGTGGAATAAGCAGGCTCCACATCCGCTCATTGCGCCAAAATCATTCAGCTCGATCAATCGAACCTCCTGGTTACTTGGATCCTCATAGACGTCGAACACAAAACCTCGATTCCTGAGTACCTCCGTCATTGCTGGGTGTCCCATGATCTCCTGGTGCTGGCCTTGGCAATTCTCCAATAATCTGTTAGCGATGGCTTCTTGATCGTGTTTGGTTGCAGAGGCATGATACCATGGCCCATGCCATTTGTATTGGGAAATGGCGGCTATCTTGCCTATAGGCGGGGCACAGTATACCCGATATTCAAGCTCGGTCTTTATATCGTCTTTCCAAGGAAAGAGGTACATGTAGATGGGTGTTGAGGGATCATACAAGCGCAGGTCTCTAATACCTGCCATTCCTCGTGCGGAGGTCGCCAGTCGCATCCAGAGATCTTGCACGCTCTGGATAGGTCCCTTGCCTACTATGGCATCCTTTAGGCTACAGGTGTCAAGTCGGACGAAGAACCTCTTAGTCTTTATCAGGTCCTCAAGAGTACTTCCACCAGTAGTTTTTCTGGGAAATGCTTCAGCGAGATCCTCGCCGTCATCTTCCGAAATCCTTCCCATCTGCAAGCCGACTTTACTAGCGTGAATCACCTGGATCAGAAATGATCCTGGGAGTCTAATACGATGGATGTCGACCTCCCGAAGCCCTTGAGAAGCCATAATGAGGTTGAGCCAAGGCTCTAGCAGGATCCATGGCTGGTTATTGGGTGCGAAGTGCTGCAGATCTGGTAGGACAGACTCGATTTCCTCGCGCTTGTGGAACACTGTATTGAAGGCACGTTGGTCCTGAAGTGTACTTTTCTCTTGTGTCAATGCTTGCTCGATAGCAAGATATGGTATGCTCTTGAGGGTAGCCATTCTCGCTTGGACTCACGACAGGATAGTGATGATACGCTGGTTAGCCTATATTAAAGCCCAAGTAATCGCTCCGTGGAGAAGACTCGGGCGATAGTGTATATATTCTCGGCGAGACGTGGTCATAGCTCTCATGACTCATTCCTCGGCAACGCGTGGTTAGGAAAGAACGAGCCTGCGCCGAGTACCAAATAAAAATAATTATACCCAAATAGACCATGTAGTTGAGTTGGAAAATATGTTTAATTGACTTCAGCAACCATATATGCATGTAGTAATTTTATGACCTCTCGCGACTCCCACAACATTATGCGTTCAATGAACAAATCGGCATGCCATCCAGGCACCACGTAGCTAACCATCCACGTCTGTCCGTCATCCTTGCTCCAAACGCCCAATGACATACTCTCGCTATACCTGTTCCATATGATACAGCTGATTATCTCTTAGGTGTACACAAATCAGAATCCTGGTGGATTTATCCTCTGACTGACCCTCGTCCATTTGGGCAACTCTATCGTTCACCATCAGCATCCATCTCAGTCCTAGTCACTCATCATGCAAAAGCTTACTATGTATCCCTTTCCGATATTTCTTCTCCTTCCGATCAAACATGGTGTATTTATCTTTCGGTCTCATTTCCTGTTCTGAGGGCATCTCCTCCTTCCATCGTATCACGTTCCTCCCGAGTTCCATATTCTGTCTTTGAAGAGCCGAGTCGACTGTAGCCACGACCTTATCAACCAATCTTAATCGTTTTCGCTGGCGACGCTTTTGGGGGTTTGAGAGACGCCATGGTATTTTCCTTAACAAGGGAAATAAATTAGCTTTGGGTAGGATGATGGGCATAAGAGCCGCTTACCATAGCAGCCCTCCGGAAAGAGGCGATGAGACCCTAAAGGGGCCAAACATGATTTGGGAGTTACTGGGAGGTGGAGTGTGGAAGGTAGTGATGGTGGACTGAATGATGAACAAAAGGCTTGCATATTACTTTTTAGCGGCCGTCATGTTCAGCCAATCGGCATACTTCAATAGAATTCGGTAACCGGTTACTGACTAAGCTGCACATCCCCCAACGTGCATTTCCGACGGCCGTCATTCTCCTTCCCAGTCCTGCAGTAAGAATATGCATGTAAACGAGACTGCTTATTGCACCACTGCAGACAATTGCTCCACATCTTGCCGATCAACCTCTCTGCCGTGTTACTCTCCCTCGAACGCGCGTTTGAAGTTACAAATACTTCGAGGTACAATGATGATCCGTGAGCTCAGCAAGACAACGGAAAATTCCTCCTACCTCTACCAGCCTACAGCCGCAGAAGCGATGGTTAAATTGAGTGCTGATCCTTCGTTCCTCACGTTTGCGAATTGCCGTGTCTTGATGCCGATGGCACCTCCTTAATAGTGATCATAGCTGTCTTTTGCGTTGATGTCGTACCGAGCTTCTCCTTGTCTTGTTCTTCCATTGCGTGGTTCTCCAAAGTTGAGTGATGTGGTCATTTTTCTGCGGTTCTCGGTCGCTCTTGGACTTGAGGCATTTGCCAACGCGAAGCGATAGCCTCATCGTTCTACTGGTGCTGTCAGTGATGCAACATTCACACATCAGGCCCAAAGTGACTTACCTCTACCTCTCCACACGGCAGCAAAAGCATGGACCCTTATCAACCTGGTATCGACACTGAGTTGCTCGGTTGGCGCATTGACAACAACGCTGCCCTGGTTCTGACCATCATTCTCTGATGTTCCTATGAGAGCAATACGAATCTTGAAAAATCCAGGCTCAGAGATCACAAGGCCTCTAAATCTGAGAAACCAAAGATTATCCTCACCCTGGCGCAGAGGACTTCGCAGTAGAGGTGCGACCAGGCTCCCGCCAGTGAGGATATCGACACGGAACTGAGCCATGGCTATTCGTCCATCTGCAGAAACTAGAGATGCTTGGCCCCACAGGTTGTCAACGTCCAATTTCATACTATCGCCCGACTCGATAACTAATCTTTTCAGGCTGACCATTATAGGTGGCAGTGGCCGGTTAGTCCGGACTTCAGCTGGGGGTTGTCTGTCAACACTGAAAGATAAAACTGGATGGTGAGAATTCGTCTCGACAACAGCTGGTGAGTTGCTTGACTCCCCAGCATGTATACCCTGTATGGGATCCTGTGTCCTGGATTCAGTGTCCTCCGATGGACGCAGGCCAACAGCAGGCGTCTTGTCACAGCCTTCAAGCGAAGGAGATGGTATAGGGCCTGGAATGGCTTCTGCACCTTCCCCACGACCTCGACGTCTCCGTACCATCTTGCTAAGGTTTCTAGCTCGACGTCTCCGTACCATCTGGCTAAGGTTTCCAGGGTGCTTGACTCCGGGATAATGGGCTTCTTCTGGCTCTCAGGTGCTCATAGGATGTTCTTCTAGCCGAACTTCGACCTCAGGCAGCGGCAATAGGCAAACCAACTTTACCGAACCTTCACAAAAAAGCTTCCACTCTTTATAAATCCAATACACTTGCGTGGCCATTGCGGAATGCACAAGAATGGTAGGAAATAAAGTTGCCAAGCAGAGGTTGTGAATATTTGAGCAGATTGATACCGCACCAGATAAAGTGGGGCTACGATTCATACTCAACCATAAGTGCTTCAGTTCGCCAGCCTTGCAAGCCATCCAGATAGAGAGCATGGCCCTAATGGCCATGTTCGCAGGAAAGAAAGATAAGCTATACCGCAAGTCCGAAAAGGCTATCATGCATACAATGAGGTGACCGCCACCAACACTCCTTCCCATGAAGCGATGCCCACGAGCCACCCGTGCAATAAACCATCCAGGACTTGAAGAAAGCCACTTATCAACTAGTTTCCACCAAACAGCTTTCCTCCCACGAACAAGTCCTCAAATGTTGGGAAATGCAGTGGCATAGGCGCACATTGGCCATGTGATATCATGGGAACATTGATACCGTGTCTTGCTTCTGGTGGCTATCTCACCATCTCACAGACACCGCAACAACCTCCTTGATGCTTATCCAAGCCTACGATTGCCCCATAGGCGCCGTTCGCGGTCGGCTTAGCGTGATCTTGCTAGAGGGGTGGGTCTAGACCATAGAAGCCGCACCCTTGGATTGCGCCACGCTAGGCAAAGCAAGGAATTAATCAAGATTTGGCATTTGTTAGCCACATACCGGAATGGGTTTACTCTACCATCCAGAGCACTCTTTCGGGCCTGTCATAATCGTGCCATCCCGTTTCTGACGGTCCGGTACCAAACTTCGCCCCGACCTTATCCGTCAGGCTGTACGTTCTCAGCTGCCACGGTCAACTTTCAGCTGCTATTGCTTCCATTTGCCCCATCAGGGTCATATGGCTTCGTGCTACCGCTAAATATAGCGTGTCTCTTGCCAGATTCGGTCACTTGAACCATCCTAAAACAGTATCGTCCATCGAGTGCGGCACTTGTCATTGACTGCATCATCTTAGTGCACCAGACGGCCTCGGTGGTGCCCTCAGCTTGCTGCTGTACCGACACTTCGGCAAGATCATTGACATCCTTCAATCGAGATTGCTCGCATGACTCTAGGCCATGCATGGTCGAGATAAACTGGTGCCCACCATCTCTAGGTCATATCCGCTGCCATGGCACTGGGTGGTATGCTGGAGTATCGGACCTGCGTCCGTTAGCCCGATAACCTATCCGACTGCACACTTGATATCGCGGTATAGGCCAAGTCTCATGTCTTTTCACAGCATCCCAGCCAATCCAACTTCTGATGACTTAAGGATGTTGACTTCCAACCATGTCTTAACTACTCGTCATGGCAAAGATTGGATGACATCGTTGATATTGCTCTGGCCAATGTGGAGGTGATCTCGAAAGACTGCAATATGAGATCATGGCTCAAGAATATTAGGGTTGTCGCCAACCTTAAGTGCAGATCCACACTCCCCTCGTCGAATCAACCTCAAAGATAACGTCTTGCGCCAGGTTGAGATGGTCTGAACCTAAGGAAAACAAGCATACATAGTCCCCAGATCTGTAATGATGACAGGGGAGATTGGGGCAACGTCTTTGCTTCTGACTACCCATGAGGAAGAGGTCAGCGCAGAATTTTCGAGAGATATTCGCATTGAGTTGAAGCAGCTCAATAGCCTACCTTGTGGGAAAGATTGAGCACGACTAGGATCTGTTATGAAAATGTCACGCGGACTTGCTTGTCTCTTGGTTGTGCCTTCCTCTTTCTGGGCCTTGCTGAGCCTTTGTGCCATTATCCGTCGTGCAAGTGTGTTCTATGAGACAACCTCATTGCAACTACCGCATATTCTACGAAAGTCTAGTTCTAGCTAATATCATCTTAACACAATCCCTGCTTATCATACAAGGCTTCGTAGCAGTTCTTACTCACATACCGCATTGCTTCCATTGCAGAGATACTTAACACATGCTCAAAGCTTTCGCTGCGCTCTGAAAGTATTTGAATGGCCTGGGAGGTCATCTGCCAATTCGTTTCCGTTGGGGGCCTGTGTGGCATTATCCTCTATTCGTGCGTCTTTGGAATCAAGTCAAGGCGACAGCATAATCGGGACTTGGAGGCCCAGAAGAATCCTTTGTCCCGTCACGTCCATTTCGAGGACAGGAGAGGTGCCCTGGCCCTTGATTAGCACTGTCACGTATCACGCATCGCCGGCTGTCAGCCACCGTCTAAATCGCTCATCGCAGAAGAGCTTCAGATTTCAAACGCAGTTCGCCAGCTCAAGTACTTTTTGCAAACATGGATCTTCTGTTTCTCATGCTTCTCTCTATACTAATCCTGCTCGGTGTGGTGAATTCAGCTCCAGTCGTCACTCCTACCACGGGCTCCCCTTCAACGGCTAGTATGACTGGAAACGCAGCATCAGCCACCTGTCCACCCAATACATCTATGCTTGACAGCCTCCATCTCACTGATCCTGCAACGTGGGTCGAATTGGCTATAATTTGGATTGGTTTCCTCATCGGTTTTCTCCAGGCCTATTTTATTTACTACCTGCTCACAGGGGCCTCGTCAAGACGTTGCGGCTGGAGCTCTTTTCCCGATACAGATGATGACTCTGCAGGTCCAAATCCCCAGCGACGAAGTAAAAAAGGCCCTCGTAGGCTTTGTCTTTTCGAATGGGGTATGACTCGCCAAGATTACGACGCTTACTTTTGGGACCCTGAAGGTTATGGCAGACGTCGATATGAAGAGCAGGAGAAACAGAATCTCCACAGCATATTGCTTCGCTTTTTTGGGCGCTGGTTTAGACTCAAGAGCCACGAAAACAGAGAACGACCAGCACCAGATGCAGCTGGGACGGTTGCAACCTTTAGGAACCGTCGCCATCGCCATCCTTGTGAACTGCAGTCGGCCAATTTCCCCAATGAGTTGGATCAGCCAGATTCAGATCCGGCAACTTTCGTATCGGGAGCCTCAGAAGAGCCGTACCAGCTTGCCCAGTCCTCTTTCGATACTATACGACGACGAAACCTCACTGGATATCGAGCTCCACCTTGGAACGCTTACAGCAGAGCATCCAGTCAAGAAGCAGCTAGGATCGCTAAAGAATGGAGTCCAAATACGACAGACTACTACGATGCATTGGACAATTTCGAAGAGGCCAGATTGTATACTCAACAGTCTGTCGAGGTAGTCGACAGAACCGTCTTTAAGCGAGCCTACACTGCCCCGATTCTAGCGATGCCTCCTGAGACCGAGAATGCCATAAGAGCCGCCAGCGAAGGATCGTATCTCCCAAAAGGTCACTGCGCTAAAATATCTAATTTAGCCACGAGCAGCTATTCGGCGAACGAATACGACGCTAAAGACTACGAAGCTAGGGCCTCTATCGATCTGGAGATCTCGTCGTGTGGGTCCAGCAGTGAGACCATGATCTGGCCAACGATAAGAGACGACCACACCCGAGTCATGAGCAACGCTCTTCCAGAACAATTACAGGCAGCGAGCGAAGCGTCTCGCATCAGCCAGGTTCCTGAATTGAATCCCTCCGGAGCTTACATACTCCCGAAGACAAGATATATGGCGGCGAAGCCACCCATTTCTTGCACTGAGCGAAATCCTACAGGAAAGTATCCTTGACTGAACGACAAATGCCGCCTCATCTTCCCCAACAAGGCCTGCTCCAAATTTTGCACCAGCGTGCCTATATGCTATGTCTCCCTATTCGAGCTACCGACCGAAGCCTCAAAGAACCCTCCCAGCACATTGGAATTCGAGCGGTCTGGGAGCTGGGAAAAATGACGAGGAATGCTATCAAGAGCATGCATACATACCAGAATTTTGCAGTAATAAGCACTGAGGAGCAGAAACGGGTGTACGAAAAGTTCATATAGGAATTTCAAGGACAACACCAAGGAAAGCTTGGACGTCAAAGAGGTGCATAGGAGGCAGGGTCGGATTCTCAAGAGAACCGGGGTAATTTACGATTTGCGGTCTCATTGCCCGCAGGACGTCCACTATAAACCTTTTGTCCACAGAAGGTTGTAATAATGATGCTGGGGATACCGATGGTTTGTTTTCTTTCCGCGCCATGATCGTTCATTACATAGATGAATGAATGAAATACATGAACTCATTCAAACTCTACTTGATCCTCTGTCCGGCAAAAAAAGGCGAACCTTCCCCATGTACACTGTCCTAAAAACAATGAAAGCAGCACTAACTCAGTATGATAAAATAGGTCTACCATCCCACTCTAGCCTCTAAAGCTAATGCAAAAAGTACTGAACGCTTGAATTCATATAAACATCCCCATGAATCATGGATTTTTACGCTTAGTAGCTATATTCGCATATAAACATCCCCTCTTCAAAGCTACCTCAGCTCTAATGGTAAGACTTTCTACCTCAATGTTGCAGTTTTTCCTTCCCGTACTCGTTATTGGTTTGACTAAGGTATGCGAATATTCCCTAAAATAACACGCACATTACACCATCACTAGACCTGACAGGTTGATTTCTTTTTGTTTTTGGGTCATAGGCTCATAGGATCTTCCATCGTATGTTTTAAATGCAGGCTTTCAAGCAAGCAGGTGTGTGAATGAGTGAACAGAGTGCGAGTGAAAGGTCTTCTTTCCGAGTTAGCATCTAAGATATAACTACAGTAATAACAATCGTGTACAGTTTAGAGTGTAGAGACGTGTATACAGGCGGTTTCATAAATCAAAGATTTACTCTTTATACAATTGCTTGACTTTGTCGAAGATGTTATGCGTAAGCTTAAGAGGTTCATCCTCCCAGTATGGTTTGAACTCAGCGTGTAAGTAGCACTGGTCAACAGAACATATGGAGCAGATCGTGGGGGGTCGTACATGAGTACTTTGATATCCTGTCTACATGTGGTTCTTGTTATTAAATAATTGATAAGATGTTTTAGGATTGAAAGGTAAGAGCGTAGATTAAAAATCAATATAGCCGCAAGAAATGATGCTTTCGCTATGTAGGCTTGACCAAAACCGGTGTCACTAAGGAGTAATACATCGAAAACATAGTCAGAATATGAATTGTTGGCTCAGAGCCTGCATCTCATACGAGAGCACTTAGCCTACATTATTCTGATAGGGTTCACTATTTCCTCAATGGCTCTCCTGATCCACCAAGAGTTCCATCCGCGATCAAACGCCACCCTGGTAGATCGATACTTAACGCTCGATGGCCCGGGTGATCGATCATTCCACTCACTATCTCCATGCCTATGCTCACGTACCGGTTGAGTCGCTCCAGCTTGGGAATATGAGTGTCCTATATTAGCAGTAATTCGAGCGTTGATATTTGTCTCCAAACTCAGGGTCTCAGCTTCGATGCGACTCCAGCTAATAGCATCAGCTCGTCGACGAAGCGCAAGTGCGTCGAGTTGCGGGACTGGTGCCCTGAGGATGATTGCATGCCAGGCTCGTTCATCAGCGTCGTCCTTGAAGCATTCGGGAATCCATCCTTGGCTTATTCTCACAGTCTCGAGCGCCTGCAATGATTCAGACCAGTCCAGTCGCTCGAGGGCTTTTACCCACGGATAGCAGCCTACCAGATCTAGCCACTTCAGGCAATAAGTTGACTTGCCTAGCCGACGAAGAATAGAGGCGGCTTCGCTCCAGTCGTTGTCATACGCGCTGTAGAAGTTGCTAGGTCCATAGTTGACATTTCCTTGAGGAGTCTCTCGGTATGCTGTTCTCGAATTAGGCGCTAAAGTAGGCGTGGGCCAGTATGCTAAGGACAAGTGCGTGATCGTCGCTAAATGAGGAGCAAGATCAAGCAGACCCTTCCAGGATACTGTCGCAGGGTTTGGATGTGCAAGTGACAAGTGAGTCAACGAATGAAAGCGAGGTAGTCCAGAGGGCTGGGCCACGAGTTCGGGAGCATCCCAGCTTTCAGGCGGTGATCCGGAGTTTTCTTCCGCCCATTCGACAGCCTTCTTGACACTGAACATGTGTCTGAGCTCGGTCAGCTTGAGCGAGTTTCCGATAAAGGTCGACAGATCGAGATGGGTAAGACCCTCAGCTCCTGTAGCATCTTCCACTTCCGTGTCATCTAGGAATAGAAGCTCGAGACCAGCTCTTTCTAATCCTCGTGGGCTGTAACAGCGGATATAGTGGAGCAGTTCCTCTTTGTATCGGACCAAGATTGTGGCCAAGTAGTACTGGTCGTACTGTAAGTGCCAGTCCCAATTCCTTGCAATTGCTTTCAAAGTCGTAGCTATGAGTGATCCATCATCTAGTGGGACAGAGCCTGGCAATCTTTCATATATGGGCATTTCTCTTCTTGCCAGGTCGGTTCTCGCCTTGGCTATCGTGTTCGGTCTATTTTCTCCCCGCAATAACCAACTCGGCGGTACCGGACCAGCTGGTCCTCTCACTCGCCCGGTGACACGTAGTGCTGGTCGAGGACGTGGTTGGGCAGCATCTGGCAGTTGTAGTATGTTCCTCAACGCGGGTGGCAAGGAAGGGTTTGCCGCCGGACTGAGGACCTCTGAGGACACCCGCGCATTCTGACTGCCCTGGCTAAGACGCAGCTGCTTGAGTCGTTCGTTCACCGAGTTACCATCCGGACTCCTCCCGGAGCTGAGAGAGTGAGAAGCATCTTTAGGCTTCCCAGATGACGAGAGGGATGGGTGTGCGGGGATGCTTGGTTTTGTGTCATATATAGGTGCTCTTTTCTTTGGCATGAGACCTTGAGGAGACTCCAGAAGAATACACCACGCTTCCGCTCTTATGTTCAGCAGCTTAAGCGACGAGGTTTAGACAATCGACAGAGTGGCGGGGAACCAACGACGGAGACAAGGCTATTCGCCGCCGGGTAGCTATGGTGAAAATCGCCATGTATCTACGGGTTGTACAAGGATTTAAAGTTGATGTGGGATGATACTGGAGTCAGGGTGTCTTTCAGAGCGGTTAAAATTTTGATAGTGTTTTTATCTGACCAATGGGTATGGTTACAACATAAGCTCATGGCTATCTTTGTGATGTACAGCCGAAGGAACTATCAACGTCCTCTCCCCTTTGCATTGAAAGTCTTCAACGGATCCGATTTTCGCACAGTAGCTTTCTTCGCCTTTCCCTTAATACGATTCTGCATCCGTGCTCTCCGGATTCTATTATCAGTAGTCTTACGTAGACTAACAAACCCAATATCCTGTCCCGCTATTCCCTGCTTGCCATTACTAGGCATAAGATAGTCCGGTACATGCCTCAAATGTGGCTGTATCCTGGCAGCTCTAAGCTCACCATCATGCCTCAGATGGTGCAAGTCCTCGGGATTCTCCTCGAAATGCCTCTTCAACTTCTCGCTTTTCAGAAGCTCCTGCCTAAGCTCTCGGGTCCGTGCTTCTCGAATGGCGATGCGGGTGACGGCTCTTAATGCATCATTCATGCGGTAGCGAAAGGCCTCGACCTGCTTCATGTCGAAATGAAACGGTTTGACTTCTTTGCCTTTTTTCTGTTGATGGGAGCTAATCTTCTTCAAAATTTCCTCATCATGTTCCGCTGTAGGAAACGTAGCCGGCTTGTGCTTCTTGTAAAGTTGTGCAGGTACCACAAAAGAGAGCGCCATTCCGGTCTTTCCGGCTCTCGCGGTCCTGCCTATACGATGGGTGTACGACTTTGAAGATACGGGAAGATCAAAGTTGAGAACAGATGCAACGTTTTGGAAGTCGATGCCCCGCGATACCCCGTACTCTTTGCTTTTTTTACTCTTCTTTCGTGGCTGCTTCGCCTTCTTGTCAGGCTCTCTCTCCTCTTGAACGGTATTGTCGACTTGTTTGATTAACGGATCATTAGCCTCATCATCTATACCATCCGCAGCGTTGGACATTTCTTGTTCGGTACTGTCTTCTTTGTCTTCCACCGCAGACTTCTCTTCCCGGACATCAAGAACTTCATGTTCATCTGAAGCTATGATGATATCATACACATTCTTGTTGAATTCTTCCACTACATGTATGCGTGAATTGACTGGTAATTCGGAGTTCAGCACACAGCTTCTAATCCCAAACTGCTCAAAGAAGAGCTTCAAGCGGTAACATCGATCAATATCTCCAACAAAGATTATGCATTTGCCTTTGATCAATTGTAGCTTAAATATAACGTATACCAGAAGGAATTTCTCGTCTTCGGCACAGCTGTTGCCCGATCATGTCAGCAAGCGTAGAAACTGCGAAGGGGAGCTTAGAAGCTGACATACTGTACAACATATTGGCTCACACCTCCAGTATCACTTGCACTTTCTTGGAAGTCCAGAATAACGGGGTCCCTACAGAACAGGCCTTTGAGAGTATTCACCTCCGTAGTCAAGGTCGCACTCATCAAGAACGTCTGAACACCTTTGGGTACTGCATCGGCAATTGTTTGCAAATCATCATCGTAGCCGTACGAAAGAACCAGATCTGCCTCATCTATGACCAAATGCGCAAGCTTATCGACGGATAATGCTGAGTTCTGCAGATTTTGCGCAGCACGTGAAGGTGTTGCAACAACGATATCCGGGGACTCGGCCAAGAGTGTCCGCTGTACAGCATCGGGAATGTTTTGTGTCAGATTTACCGTTCGGACGTCCTTGGAACAGAACGCTGAGAATGTTGCTACCACTTTGGACACCTGCTGGGCAAGCTCACGGGTGGGGACGAGGATGAGTGCTGAGACGGATTTGCTATGCTTGCTAGCCTGTATGACAATTAGCAGCAATTCCGATGCACCCGCCAGCATTGACGAACAGCCTTCTTTTGGAGTATGGATTGTAAGATTGGAAGGACATAAGCAGCAGTCTTGCCAGAGCCGGTCTTGGATCGAGCTAGGCGGCAGAGTCAGTCTGTGACCTAATACTAAGATCTATCTGTATATACCGAGTATGTCCTTGCCTTCAAGAGCGAGGGGTATTGCTCTGGCCTGGACCAAAGTCGGGCTTGAGAAATTCTCTTTCGCGACAGCTTGGAGCAACCTGGAATCTAAGCCCAATGTGCTGAAACTAGAAGCATGATTCTCAATCTTAGAGACACTGGCAGCAGTTGGCACATCATCTTCATTGAGCTTCCGCTTCATGACTGCAACCTTAGGCTTATTATATGAACGAGGTTGCGCCTTTGACCGCAAGTTCGATGCTCGAAAGAAATTCAATTCCCACACATACAATCATAGGGCTGACAAACTTGGCGCCAAGATATCGCGGATCATGAACCCAGAGATTTGAGACAGCGACCACCTGTGGTGTCATGATATAAAGCCATTTTCGAGGACCTCAAACATCAAAAGACCACACGAGCTATCCAAATCGTACCGAGACGCTATTTACAAAATTGTACAATACAAGACCTCCCAATTAGCCCTACTTAATCCATAGCAAGACATGCGTGAGCACTTCCAGTCTCTATTTTATGACGCACCTATCTATGTTCATGCTACCATGCCGTTTCATCTCTCATTACCGTAATATCCGCAACTTATGATGGTGGACTTGCCCCGAGGGTGCTCTCACCAAGTCTCCTGTTCCTGTATCAGCATAAGTCCGAGGACTATCGAAAATCTAGCCACTTACAGCAATGTACTGGCCCGCTTCCTTCTTTTTAGCCCAGAATTCCTCCGCTTCTTCTCGCCTCAGGTTTCCTTTGTCCATTGCCACGTCTACAAGCGCTCTTTCCACGCCCTCGCCCATGCCTTTACTACTCCCGCAAACGAACACCCGGCCGTCAAGAGCATTGATGATGAACCAGACCAGATCCGCCTGGTGTCTCACTTCCTCCTGGACGTACCTTCCTTCACCTCTTCTGCTCTGGACGACCTTCTTGACCTTAGCTTCTTCAACGCCCCATTCGCCGCTATAAAGCTCATCGAGTAGCGAATCCCGCACTCCTTGCAAGACCCAGACTTTGTTCGCGCAATTGGCAGACTTAAGGCGCCGTTGCACGAACCCACGGAACGGCGCTACGCCAACGCCAGCTCCAACTAATAGCATGGGTCCATCGGTAACAAATTCACGAGCTAGCGGATTGGCCATGAGACCACGGAACATCGGGACGCGGATGTCGAGATCCGTGGCCTTGAGACCATCCTTCTCGGCTTCTTGGACCTTTCTGGCAATACGTTCGAGAAATCCGGAGCCCACGCCCGTGCGTGGTCCACCTCGCCAATTAGGTGTTTCGTGCACAGTGACGGCAATTTCGATCAAGCGGCGGCAATCATCGCCTTCACGTGTGTGAGAGACCTGTGGATCTTGACTTAAAGAGTAAAAGCGAGGCATGAGGGTGTTGAGAGCGGAGAGGAGATGTGGTAACGGTGGTTGAGACGATGGGAACGCGCTCAGTAGTTGAGCGATGGTGATATGCGGTCCTGTGCGGAGATCGCAAAAGGCAGCTTGACCTTGCGCGGAGGAGAGGTAGAGAAGTATTTTCTTTTCGTTCGGTGCGGTAGCATATTCAGCAAGTAGGCGGAGAAGAGGCTTCGTGGGTGGGTAGCTTTGTACGTCTGAGCACCACGTAAGCAGTTCCCGTCGAGTTGTGACCAATTCGCGAGGCTTATCGTCTCCCCAGATTGTAGGCCACCGTCCGGTGGTCGTGTTCATAATTATCTGCTTATCTCGCACATATTTAGGAATGTTGAGCAGATCGAATATTTCATTGACCAGTTCCTCTGAATTCGGTGCTTGGACGCCAATTGCGCCGCCGACAACGAAGTCAACATCACCACTCTCGGCTGGGTACTCGGTGACGTCGAGATCAAAATGATATGTCCGTTTCTCTGCACCGGCTTTTGTCAATTCCCTGGCATGGTGGACTTTGGCTGAAAAGACCTCATATGGAGCGTGCGGGGTGACGAAAGTTGGAGGGTGTTGCTGGACTGTTGATGTGACTGATAGTGCTCTAAATGCTAATGGGTTGAAAAACACAGTTTGCGGAGGGAGATCCACGGTCTTATGAAGCTGGCTGTCGAGGCTGAGAGGGCCCAGCCGGAGTTGTAGACTCCGAAATGCCTCGCTAGCAGGTACCACCACTGGCAGTGACGCTTTGGAGGTTGGGTCTTCCTCTAGAGCATCCAGGAAGCAGCATCCTCCACCGCAACACACCTTTTCTATTTCTTTCGTTTCTGCTCCTCCTACAGGCGAAAGAATCCTTTTGACATCTTCTGGACTTTGCGAGATGAGCACAGTGGACGCCCGCCTTTTGCGCGGTGTAGTTGGCGGTACGACAAAGGTTGCCTCATCGTTTGACCGGTCTTTGCCCTCAACAGGTTTCTCATCCACTACACAGTCAAGCTGTGGATCTGTTGCCGGGGTACCGGGGATTTCATTTTCAGAACCGGACGTGTAGACTAATGAGTGAGATGACGAAGAAGGAGACTGTTCTGACTTGGTGGAGCTTCTTCTATATCGCGAAGACATGATTGGTTCTTTAGGTATAGGATCGTTTGGGTGACAAGTGGACGATTCGGATAGGCAAGTATGTTGGGAGGACTGGGGGTGAGGCATCTTGAATGAAAACCAGGTGGGGCGGTGGATGTAGCGTGTAACTGGGCGTGGCAATTGTGTTAGCAAATCCCCATTGACTGCAAGTGGAACGAGCGATATTCACGGACGCCGAAAAGCGCCTGAAAACACTCACAGTGATGTTGTTGTGCAGGGGTTAAGGTTATTGGCCTTGCGGGGAAATGGCGTCGAGTGGCGGAGAAAAGACGGCGGGAAGGCCAGAGCACAGAGACTGGTACATTGATGTAAGACACGCTGGGTGTCAATCGTTCAATGCGTTGGATGAGTAGTGTCAATCATGTGATTGAGGCCAGGCTTTTTTCGCGGATTTCGGCGCGTTTGGAAGTCTTAATGCTTAATGATGCATTACAAAGAAATAATTCAGCGATGATGATTTTCGACATCCGATATCTGCAGGGGCAGCCATAGGGCTGATGCTAGTGGCCGACTGAAAATAGGTATGCAGGCCATGGAATCTGAGCCCGCTCAAGACCCCAATCAAAGACAACACAACATCGCAATGACAATCCCAGTTGAAAAGTGTCCGCTTCTAAAGATGTAAAGCAGCTTTCAATTTGCACCTTTCTAATTGGAATATCTGCCATGTTATTGATAGTAATCAAGTTACAGAGCGATCAAGCCGAGCGACTCTCGGCGCAACGCCGAGTCACTCTGTTCCCAGCGTAGCAGCCCGAGCACTGTTTATGCGATATCTCTGCATCCACAAAATCTCATTCCTGCCTCCCTTCTTCCTTGTCACTGACACTTCCTATCAAATTGGTAGATTGCGCTTGCGCGCGACATTGTTGAGATGATGCAGGTGAATCACTAGTACCTTGCAATCACCTGCGTGACTTGGCTGCATTGCATGATGAGGCTCTGTGCCGCCTGCGGGGACCGGGCTCGAAACACTAGGCTATTGTACGACAATCCTGCCTAAAGTGACAGTTGACCTCAATGCATGCTTTCAATCATGGAAGAGACGAATGAAGACTTCGCCCAGTAGGTAATTCAAAAGATTAATCATCTAATACTTCTTCTATCATAGTTTTCAAATGTATCATTCCCAACAGATGCTCAAGAGCAGCTCTGCAAGATTGTCCGCCGAGACAGGAGTACTGCTCTTTCCATATCCCTGCAAACTGTCAGTGCTTACTTGGTACAAGGCAGTTTCTCTGCCCTATTCCACCATCCTCCCACTGCTCCCCTATCATCAATGCCGAAACCGGCCAGCCAGTCCTTCACCTTGTGCCCGCACATCTCCCAACTCTCCTTCTATGCTCCCACTTTCTTCTCCAAGAAAGTGACTGTAAGAATAGCCGCCCATACTCGCGAATGCAAAATCTCTGGTATCCTGTGCTGGCCTGAAATCTCTGAAACATTGAGTAGTTGGGCGTTGAATTCCCAGAAGCCTTCAAATTGACTCCTGCAAACGGTCTGTTTCCTTGGGCGCTTCGGAGGCCTCTTTTTGTGCTTCGGAGCATACGAAACCCTCGTCTTCAGGGTCTGACCATAGACTCCGCCCTAGAACTTTTTGGTGCCAAGAAACGCCACTTCTGACACTCGGACCTTGCATGGGTGCTGGGCTGTACGAAATATGCTAAAGAGGCAACAGCACTTGTTGCCACTTCCCGCGATGCCATTTTTTAAGGATTCGAGATGGGAACGTGTTGCCGAATAAGTAGTAGTATGTGAGGCGTTGTTAGTAACGCAGAAGCCTTGTAGTGAGGGACAAGGCTTGCGTAGGCAGACGGACGGCGCGCAAGGCTGCAGCCACAGGTATCAAGGAATCGTGAGGCAACAGTCATACAGATTGACAGACGACCAAAAAAACGTATGTTAGCCACGTCCAATATGGCTAAGAAACGTCTATGCCGTAAGATGCCGGATTGTAAAGCATTTGGGAAGGAATGAAAGTTGTCATAAATTACTACTGGCGCTTGCGCAGGGGTCGGTAATACTTCGGTTAAATCGATGCTTAGTTTGTTGTCAGAGGTCTTCTTCCACATGATCTCTGACTCACTCAATGGTTGACTGTTAGATGTTATCCGCGCGTCTAGGATGCTTCTTGAGACGTAAGATACCTTACAAAGTCATGGACTTCACAATAAAGCCGATGGCTGGCGTGCACATCTCCGCACATGACCATTCTGCCTTTAGCCAGAGCAACCCAGTCGACATTTACCGGCATCACATTTCCGACAAACTTGCTTCTATAACGGGAAAATCGCCCAGCGAGATATGTGAGAGGTTGGCGTGGACTCAGACGTTCGAAAAGGGTGATCTTGCCTTACCAGTACCTGCGTTGCGAATACAAGGCAAAAAGCCTGGAGAGCAGGCTATAGAATTTGCCGAACACTTCCCAGAAACAGAACTAGTTGGCAAACCTGTTGTTAATGGGACATTTCTTCAGTTCTACTTCAAGCCAGGACCGCTCTCGGAGCTCATTATTCCGTCCATTCTCAACAAGAAGAACAAGTACGGCACGAACGATAAATTGGGCTTAAAAGACGAGTCAGACCCATCCAGCAAAAGAAAAATTATAGTCGAGTTTTCATCGCCAAATATAGCAAAACCATTCCATGCTGGGCACCTACGAAGTACAATCATTGGGGGTTTCCTGGCAAACCTCTATGATGCTGCAGGATGGGACGTGCTTCGCATAAATTACCTGGGCGATTGGGGAAGACAGTTTGGACTGCTGGCAAATGCTTTTGAGCAGTACGGTAGTGAGGAAAAGCTGGAGAAGGATCCTATTGGTCATCTCTTTGACATCTATGTGGAAATCAATAAGATATCAAAGCCAGAAGAAGACGCGATTAAAGAGAAGAAGGAAGAGCTCAAACAAGCGGAAGAGAAGAAGCAAGATACCGCAGAGCTGGAAAATGAGATAGCGGCTATGGAGGCCAGAAGTGTCAACGAGAAGGCTCGGCAATACTTCAAAAGACTAGAGACTGGAGATGAAGAAGCTTTTGCTACCTGGAAAAGGTTTCGTGATTTGAGCATCGCACGATACGAAAAGACATATGCCCGCCTAAACATCCATTTCGATGTGTACTCTGGCGAATCACAAGTCGAAATGTGGAGGATGGAGCGTGCGGTCGATCAATTGAGAACTAGTGGCCTCTCTGAAGACTCTAAGGGAGCTGTCATTGTTGATCTTACAAAATCCAAGGACAAGAACACCAAGAAATTGGGCAAAGCTCTTGTCAAGAAGACCGACGGCTCATCCCTTTACTTGACACGTGATATTGGAGAAGCTGTGAAACGCTATGAGCTTTACAAATTTGATAAGATGCTTTACGTTGTATCTTCTCAACAAGACATGCATTTAGCTCAACTCTTCAAAATATTGGAGTTGATGGGCAACAACGAGGTTTCTGAACGATGCCAGCATGTCAATTTTGGTATGGTTTTAGGTATGAGTACACGTCGGGGGACGGTCAAGTTCTTAGACGACATTCTACGAGACGTAGGGGAGAAAATGCACGAGGTGATGAAGAGGAACGAGAAGAAGTATGAGCAAGTCACGAACCCCGAGCAGACAGCAGACACACTTGGTATAAGTGCTGTCATGGTTCAAGATATGAAAGGCAAACGGTATGTTTGTGTTAAGAAACGAATTTACTATCAACCGGTCGTGCTGACATCGCTCCAGTATCAATGATTACGAATTCTCTTTGGAACGGATGACCTCATTTGAGGGGGATACCGGGCCGTATCTGCAATATGCCCATGCTCGTCTCTGTTCTATCACCCGAAAGGCCAACCTATCCTCACAAGACCTCGAATCGGCGGATCTCTCCCTTCTAAAAGAATCTCACGCCATCAATCTCGTTCGAGCCCTTGCCTCTTGGCCAGATGTTGTTCAGAACACATTGAAGACCCTAGAACCGACCACTGTATTGACTTATCTCTTTAAGATGACACATATGCTCAGTTCCAGCTATGATGTATTGCAGGTCGTCGGTAGCGAGCCAGAAGTAAAGAAAGCGCGCATGGCTTTGTACGAATCTGCGAGACAAGTGTTGAATAATGGGATGCAATTGCTTGGGCTAGATCCTGTGGAGAGGTAAGCCACGTGCTTGACGATCTTTGAGGTATTCCTGGCGTGCAACGCTGATAGAATACAGAATGTGATGGACCCATTTTCCCTTGCCCCCACGCCTGTGACGTTCATCGGTCACGTAAGGATGGGAATTTTCGGGAGCACGGCCTATTTCATGCTTCATCGCCGCCCTTAATATGACCCGATCGGATGGATACGCTATGGACGGTCGATCAAGGGTTCAGGTACGGCGACGTGGCTATGACCTGCGTGCTTTGCACTGCAATATTTGCTGACTTGTAAAAGTCGGTGAAGAGACCGGAAATGATCCATGATCAGGACTTTCCTATTGTGATTTGTGGAGCCCAGCAAAGGACCTTTGCCCTTCCAGCCATACTATCGTGGTTGAGGATATCTAGCAATGCAACAAACCAATTTCGCAAGATGTGCAAAGCAAGCTCTTTTTAATCCCTTCCTGGCAACACTGCTCATATATGACTGGGCTCGCTTGATTTGCAGGTTCTGCGTTGGCAAGTCCAAAATGGTTCGCTTCTTCAAGGACGCTATACTAGAGGGCCCCATGATCAGCTACCATGCATGGTAGGGCAGAGAATTATAACGCCAATTCGTCAGTTTGGCTAATATGTCTCGCTTTATACTAACCTAGTCTGTTACTAGATATACCAATGCACTTCGGGTCCGACCCTCTGAAGCCGCGTCGTAGGCGAATGAATGATAATGAAACCTCTCCGCGCCTCTCCACATGGAGCATAGAGCGGAGCGCGGTGGAAGCACGATGCAACCATATGGAATTGGTTGGAAAGGAGGCGATAGTGACAATGACGAATGCCTGTTGGCTTGGGCAGCGACGGCTGGTTAGGCAAAGCAACCAATGATACTGCCCAACCTTATGCGAAATACCAGGATCTTCCAAAATTAATTCCATCACCCAATTCCTTATGATAAAATTTCTGCTTGTCAACGAGGACACAATTGCTTGCAACTCCCCCAGTATCACGAGCTTCTATCTTATCAGCATATAGCAGCTGTGCGGGCATAGGGTTTCGGTAGGCAAGCAGGAGATATGCAGGATTCCGGCGTCCATGCGGTTTGGAGAACGTGCTGCGAAGCCTGCCTCCTGCCAGCGCAGGCAGTCCGTATTCCGCCATGCAAGCCCCTCTACCCAATACACTGATCGCCACAGAATTAAGATTTTCGAAAATTGTGACTCAAGGGACACACTGCCCAGTGTCAGATTTTCTGGCGCGTTCAATTTCTTGTCCATGCCAGTCACGGTCAAGCTCCTTAATCATCAAGTCCATTTGCGAGTCCCCACGCCATAGATCAAGAATTCAAAAAATTCAGCGAGCCTCCAATTCTTGCAATTCTTGTAGCATATCATCATCTTGCTTATTGTAGCTCATCCTTCAAATCCTTCGAGTTACCGTCATTGACCCCGGAGGACCTATCAGTGGTGGGGCAATATAGGTCAGCCTTATGATCGAGGGGATTATCGATTGCGCCGTTTTTTTTGACCGCGCCTAGGACGCCGAAGACGCCCCATTTCTAAACATCAGTCAGGCCTTTCACTCTGGTTCTGGCTCTGGCAAGCCAGCCTTGCCTCGCACAATTGGTACAGCTGTGCTGACCATTGTAGCCACGGCTGGCTCAGGACCATGGCGAGTAGCGCTTCGCAATCTCGCGCGGCCGAAGCTGCTTACCTCGAAGAATATAACGAGGAAGCCCAGACAACCCTCCCAGGTACTCGACGAACTGCAAATATCACAGCCAAACGATCTAAGCCAAACGAATCGATTCCAAAATCCCTTCGCGATGAATTTAGCGACTCGGGATATTCGAGCCATACGATTGCTACCTTGGGTAGTACGGACTCTTCACTTGAGTCCAAAACTGGCTCAAATCCGCTGAGAGTGGACACAGGTACAGTCGCAATCAAAAAGAAGCCCACGAGCGAGGGTAAAAAGCCCCAAAGTAGGCGACAAAGTCCGGAGAAGCCTCCTCTAAGCAGAGTCCAATCGAAAAGTCGGAAAGAGGAGGCCGCGCAACCGAAGCAATGCAGCTGCACAGAGTGCGTCGCAAAAGTGCGACGCTCTGCTGTTCCCGTCAAGACGTCACACCATCACACTGGCCATGTCAAACCGCACTCCAAGCAACCGGCGCCTGTCCTTCCACCATCGACGAGACCTCCACCGGCTCATATTATGCAAGACGCTCCAATACTGCCTCAGCCACGACCTCGACCACCAACGGCGCAGACATACCATCGTTCGCGGCCCCTGAGCTTCCATGGCGGGCCCATGCCTGATCTCGTTTATCAGGCGCATGGGCCTCTCTACGTCGAGCGACCCTCGCCGAGGTATGCCCCAACACCTGTGTTCCCGCCGCCATCGTACCCACCGCAGACTTCGTACTTTCCCCCACAGCAACCAGCACCACAGCCACAAGATTATTTCCCATCTCCACTCTCGCCATTCGAAACTCAAACCCGTCCCCGTCCTCAACGGTGGACATCCGAGCATCCTGCTCTTGCTCGTCCACAATCCATGGTCTACCCTACCTCGCCTATCATCGAGTATCCGGTCTTTCCTGTAGTAGCTCCTTCAACGCGCCCAAGCTCTCGTCAAACATCGCGTCGTGAACGACCTATCGCACTGCCAGATGAGCACCCTGCACAAGATGAGGATTATTACAAGATGCCTCCACCATCCAGAAATAACACCAAATCTCGCCAAGAGACAAGACCAGCAATGAAACATGCGAACACTGTAACGGATCCATATCAAGCGCACCATAGCCGCCGCCCGGGACGTGAGGAAAGTACAGGTGCAAATGTGGGTCATCGCAGTCCTCATAAGCAAAGTTACGGCGAGCATGACCGTTCAAGGAGACCCTCACTGGCCAGGCCTAGCAGGACAAGCGATGAAAAGGTACCAAATACTCACACACTCGAGCGCAATCTGGCCCGTATGACCATTGAAAGTAGTGCGGCTAAGGAGAGGAGGCGATCTTCAGTCTATGATCGTGAATCTCTACATGACCTCGAAGGATCAGTGGAAGCATACCAAGCCGCCCAACGGAATAATGCCTTGCATGCTTCTTCAATCGATGCACTAGTTGGCAGAAAGAAAGCCACTACAAGTAGTAGTAGCACCAGCAGTCGACATAGTGAAAAGAGTGAAAAGAGCAAGAACAGCCGGGAAGGAAGCGACGTCAAATCACGTCGAACAAGCAGTGACGTCAAGAGTCGCCATGAGAATGACAAATTCGCGATGCGCTTCAACGCCTCGAAGGGCTTTAACCTTGATATCAAAGGTGATGCGAGGAGTGGGACTATCAACTTAAGACAAGTCAAAGACGAAGGCGAAATGGAGCTCAATATTGGGGTACGAGGCAGGGCCGTTGGAAGCCGACCCACTCGACCAGCGAGTGAAGAGAAGACTCGGAGGCGCAATTCATCATACGTTGATGGTGAAGCCGTGAAAGAGCTGGAGCGAGCCAGGACTACGAGTCGCGCCCCTAAGGAAAAGCTTGGGGATTACGAACCACGAATTATTCGAGAACACATCACTACTACAAGTCGAAGTCGTCGGAGTAGTCGGAGCGGATACAGTGGACGTGGACAGGCTGATTAGAAAAAATCTGCAAGAAATGGCATGCTGCACGCGTGATATCCTCGAATTTGTATCGCGATAACGCTGACGGCATACTTTGCATTGATTTCTTGACATTGTTTCGGCTTTCTATCTCAATTGAAAATTCTGGCTGGTCTTTTGACAGAAGAGCCGAGCCAAAAGCACGTTTTATCGGCGGGACTGATACCTATAATCTCAACAAATCTAGGGATTGGAGGGAAGATTTACGAAGACATGTTTGTACGGCCTTAAATGTTTTAAACGATCACGCAGCGCATGGAGTTGGTTGTGGCGAGCGATTCCGGTTGTTGATACCACATATATGGCAAGACTGTAATGGAAGCATTGAATCTTGCGCTCTCTTGATAATCTCCCTGCTTGTGGGTCCTCGTTTTTTACAATATACACTGCATGTTACTACAAGAGATTAGGATTCTATAGAGATCTCTCGAAACGCATGGCAGGTACTCTCACTCATAATCTTCCAGCAAGTGGCAAGCGTCGTTAAGGCATTGATACGTCAATTCTAAGATCCATAGGGTACCTACGTAAGGTAGGGGCTAGGGCGGTTGCGTGGCCAACAGACAGGTAAACAACCCTCCCCAGCCACCTCGAAAACACCAACCACCAAAGACCGAGGTCTAGGTACAACGAAATATCGAATCCAAATCAATACTCACTGTGAAGTTGACAACAATGGAGACTCCTCATCACCTATGATAGAAGTCTTCAATCCCAATGCGTGCCACGACTCGACACCTATAACCTTAGCCTCAAGAGCCACCAGAGGCTTCCAAACTCACTCGTCTTTTCACACAGCACAGGTGCACATACCCCAACAACCCCATCATTATGGCGCCCCTCTCATCCTACTTTTTAACTCTGGTCTCCTCACATCCTTCATCATCAAAACCCTACTCCCTTAACGCTCGCTCCGATGGCCTCTCACCCCTCGAAGTCGGAAGCTATCTGAGGAGAAGACAAGCAGCCAAACCACCACCTTCTTCCTACAACCCCGGCGCCGGGGCCGTAAATCCCTTAGACGTGAACAACCACGCTTTCTTCGCTCTGTTCGCCCTCCTGGGCGTCGCCTTCTGTCTAGGCGGCATCTGGTTCTTCTTCTGGGCGAAGAACGGCGGATTTCGCTGGCGCAAGGGTGATTGGGAAGACTACAAAACAACAGTGTTAAGGAAGAAAGGACCCAATGGCACTACACTATCTGGGGCAACAAAGACAACGCGGTTGGGGGGCGGCAGTGTAGTCGCCCACGGCACAGCCGATTCAGAGAAAGGCTTCAAACGAGGCGTCCAAGCCAACGGCAAGAAGAGCAAAGTACCCCGCGGAAACCGTAACAACGACGACGTTGACGTCCGCGCCTACCGCCACGAAAAACCCGCCAAAGTCGGCGGCCTCAACCGCGAACCAGACGCAATCTTCCATCAAGACTTCGCCTACACGGACAACAACACAAATACCTACTCCGACGAAGTTTCCTCCCAAGCTCCCTCCTCCGTAGGCGGCCACATCCCCATCAATACTCCCCGTGCAAAGCAGAACCATTCACCAACTAAGAAATCCACCGGACCTACCACTCCCTCTCCAAAGAAGAAAAACCCCTTCTATGCCACCCCCGGCTCCAACACCTCAACCGACTCCCACCGCCCCCTCCGGCCCAATGCCCAGTCCCCCGCTGGGGCTAGCACACCATCCCGCTCGCGTCACAACTCCCCTACAAAACATGCAAGACACAGTGTGCCCGGAAGCTTTTACACCGAGCCGCTCGATTTTGATTCGAGATATAGTGCTAGTAATAGTGACGGCGGGGTGACGGAGGATAGCAGGGGGACGAAGGCTTATTTTCATCCGATTCCGGGGTTAGGAACGGAGGCGAGGAATGGTGGTGCAGGGGGCTTTAGGAGGGGGAGGGGGAGAAGGGATAGTTTGAGTGATAGTGAGGGGGAGACGAACGTTAGTTGAGCTATATATGGGTGTGTGATGGGATGAAATGGAATGAAAACGGCGATGAACAGGGAAATTGGAAAGAGAATAGATATATCGGATCAGGAGAATGGAACTGGCCATTTTGAGCTTGGCAATTGCATTGCATGGTAAGGATGGTAAAGGGTATCGGTCCCCTTGAGGCATGAATGAATGTAAGAAATTGGCTGAGATAGCTTCAGCGACATAGAAATGGAATGAATGATTTGTGAACAAGCAGGGATGTTGTGCATGAGACTGAAGATGCAATGTAAATATATGATGTTTCTGCTTCTGCTCACTAATAGAGCGTGCAAAGATAATGTGACAATGCCTCGAAAATAGGCTTTTGGTACACTAAGCTCTCTTACAACGCGATGCGTTCCTGATCTCAATATTCTTGTTTTTCGTTGCGTTGCTCCGAACGGGTCCTCCACCAAGCTTCAGCAGAGGTTGTCAGGCCTTGACCACTGACCCCCTCAATCAATCTTTTAATGGGTCTTCTTTTGGCTTGGAAACCATGGAGCCCAAGCTTGAATAGCCCTGGTGTAATCTGTATGTATGCCTAGTGGTTATATTCGCGGGACCGGGCGTTTGGTCTCTAAGGTATACATATGCATGCCTGTTCACTATTTATGTGACTTCCGGATAGCTACAGGTGTCGTGACACTCGGCGCTGACGAGGTTCGAGGCTATCGATATCCACTTGGGGATATGGTGCCTTTAGTTCATGCGGCAGTATTGGGTTTGGGTCGACAGTTCAACGGTAGTAACGAGGTATTTCATCTCCGCCGGCTTTGGGCCGCTTGAAGGGATGGGCTTCTGTGTTCCTGTAGCAGAGCGTTAGCATATCTCTTACGAGCATGGGAGAACTGGGTAAGAGGAGTTCACTCACAGCACATAAGAATCCAAGCTGACCACATCGGGCTTGCTGAAGATGAGGTAGAAATACTTCAGCGTCTCCGCAAGCCAGAAGCTTTCCATCTTATTCTGTTTCTTCGGATTCCTAACCGTCACGTCGTCGATCATAGCATTCCCAAACTCGGTCTTTGTATGCTTTTCAATATTCTCAAACATCCGCCATGCCGCGTCCAGGAGGTCAGTCTCGCCAGTTAAGCGGTAGTGAATGAAGACCGATTCAATGGCTTCAGGTCTAAGTAGGTATCTGGGATCCCAAATATCGACGAAGCCAGATTTAAGATGTTTAGTGGCAATAGTGTGGTTGAAAAGCGCTTCATCGCTAGGGAACTTATTTCGCTCGTCATCCTTCAGATGGGATTTGGCTGATTTGATGACAGCCTTCTTCCACTCCCTCTCGTCCCACTTGCAATCGGAGTTCATGTCGCAAGCGACCATGCGGAACATTTCTGGCATGATTCCAGTAGGCATCTGGTCGTATGCCCATACGCAGCCATCTACCAGCTTCCGCGCCATATTCATATGTTCTTCGTGATCGAATAGCTTCGCGCCTATTCCAACCATGCCTCCGGCGTAGCAGCCTAGATGCTGTCCGGCAGGGTCTGTGTGAGGAGTGTTGGTTTGATCGACGGAGGCACCTCCTGAGATGAGGATGTCTCTGTTGTCCGGTGTCATAGGCTGGAAGAAGACATGATTCATCGCCGCTGTAATGGCATACTCGTACATCTTTTGCATCTGTTCGCTCCTGCCACCTAGCAGCATATGCTCTTTTGGTAGATACTCGTAGAGCGAATCCGCCATTGCACCAAGTGTAAATCTTGAATCTTCGAATGTGATGTTTCTGGCGTCCATAACCACTGGCCATAATCCAGGGAGCTTCGTTTGGCTTTGGCTCTCCTCGAACACATCCACAATACGTTGAATAGCATCAAAGAATTTCATATCGCCCGTTATCTGCGAGAGGCGAGTGAATTCCAAGGACAGGGAGCCAATGTCTGCAATGAGCGTAGCCTCTCCAGCAACTTGAGCCCCACCCTCAAGTGCTTCCTTCCACTTCCAACGGGTGGCTGGCATGCGATTTGGGGTGTCGAATGCACAGTATAGCAATTCACCCACTTCCAGGGCTTTTTCAAGTAAAACTGGGTATTCACCCTCGGTCAGATCGTAAGCTCCAAGAAAGCCTCCGAGGTACCGAATGGTGGTCTCGAAAACGCTGATCAGGTCCTGATTCGAAGTATTGAAGTCGATATCCATGACGGCAATGACAGCCTCTTCAAACTCGTCTTTCATTCCCATGATCCAGAGCGTATCAAGAGAATCTACCAACGTAGCACCCCATCCTCCAAAGCTGTCTGCCGCCCCTCCATCTATAGGCGACAGCTCATCCTTCTTCCATGCGTGCTTCTTATAACCCTGCCATGCATGTTCGAAGCTTGCCTTAACCGCCTCCAATCTATCCAACCTCCTGACTTTTTCCTCTGGTTTTTCATCTTCGAAGCTATGCTGGAGTCTGTTCAGTGGTAGCGGTAGGCCGTGGTTGAACTTTGCAAAATCCTTGACAGGATGTTTCTGATGGAATACGCGCGAACCAAAGGTATGTTGTCCGCTCGAAAACCTGGACTTGGTAGGCTTGTCTGATTTCGGCTTTGGTGGAGCACTTGGTCGTGTGTCGCTTATGATAGTTGAAGACACATTGCTTGAGGAAGTGAGGGTTGTATTACCTGGTGTTGTCTTGATGGTGGGTAAGGCGTTGGGCCACGGAAGAGCTGATGAGGAAAGCTCGGGAATATAATCCAGATACCAAAGCGTGATGAGGGCGGCGAAGGCTAGTAGGGTGAGCAGGGTGACCCTGCGACGCGGGAGCAGCATGTTGGACAGGAGGCTCTCTGGATTTCTACTAAGATGGAGTCAAGCATTGAAGCCTCACGGACGTCGCTGGGTCAAGTATAAGGCCACTCGTTTGATGTTAGCATGGGAAGATGGCAGAAATGTGGGCATTGCACACGTTCTAACCAGAATGTTTCTTCCACATATCCTTTTTCACCAAAAAAAGGAGTGTTAGTTTCCCAGTTGCGCCCAGGTTTACCCGTGTTCTAGTTCGGAGTTCTAGCTCAGCCTTTCCGCCTAGCTACGGTGTACGCTAAGGTAGGTACCTAGGTACCTTGACCTCATCCCAGCCAAACGTTGATCACTGGGACGAAGATATTGTCTTTACTAGTGAAATTGGTCAACGAAGTGTCAACGAAGTAGCACTGCTGTCTAGAGTTATGATCGAAAGTGTCACTTAGAGGTGCGTGTAGCATTGCCTGCAACGCATACTTTCAGCTGTCCATTGTGGTTCGATATTGTCATCGCCACCAACAAAACGTCATGAGAGCTTGAAAAACGGCAAGAATTCTGACTCGACACCCATGCTTCGTTCAATTTGGATCATTTCCGGGTCAGCTGATTTGTATCTCATGAATTGGACGCATACTCTGGCAGGCTCTCAATTCAAAAGCCCATATGTACTTGGCCTCACTGGTTTCCCGAGTGACCATAAGGTCATCTACTCTCATTGGTCGGTTTAATATTTCGTATCACGATTAAAGTTCATCTGGATTGAAGACTATCCTCTCTGGAGCACACAGAATTCCTGTTACCGAGTGTTGAACACCTGGTCTTCTTGTTCTGTGTTATGTGAAACAGTCTACCGGGACCTGGGCGACGGAAATAGATACATGCCTTCCTCCATCTTCGGGACTACGATAGCCTTTGGTGATGGTGTCGTGGCGATCAGATGTCCCACGGAACTTCCAAAGCAAATGTCACGTTTTCTGGAGGTACTGACTGATTTGGACAATCTTGCAGCCTTCTAAGTGGTTACGAGGAGTAACACGGCACGGGATCTATCCTTTTAAGGCTTTGCCATGACATGTTACCTTCTTTCTTAATGTGCTTTAAGCCTGCCCCTCCTTCTGGAAAATGTCTGGAAGACGACTGCTAATGTTGAGTGTGATTGCCGTTGAGATGGCTAGAGCAAGCACCTGGAGTGCTGGAGCCTGGATGCATACAGGGATCGCCTTCATGAATCGCTACCTTGTGACGCTCATGGCATGCCTATGCGGAGTATCGATTGGCAAACATTCTCTGGGGCAACGTCGTACGACAGGTGCTGATGTAGATCTACGCTCTGTTATCGGCCCCACGAGTTGGAACGCCTGGATCCATGTTCCGTGAACCCGAAAAAGACCAGTGTGGATCCTTCGATCGATCAGACACATGCTGGATCACAAATTTATGGTGCGTGTGACCTCACATTATGTCCTCTTTCAACCGAGACTTCGTGAAGCAGCCGAAGTATTCCGACGGTGTTCCTCTTATTCACCCATAGCAGCCCAAAAACCGTCGACCTAAACATCTTTCTCTAGACATTCGCAACAAGGTGTCACAACTGTGACCATAGGATCATCGACTTCAGATATCTTCCGGTAAATCTTCGCAACAAGGTATCGCAGTTATGGCGGAATCACCATGTTGGTCATGTGCTTATCGAAACTTAGTGGTAGCTATGTCCATCCTCTATGACATCAATCTACTAATCCCTCAAATTAGTGTAATAAGGGCACTGTCTGTGCAAATTGCGCTAGAGATAACACCACTTACAATTGTACGAGGGGTGTGCTGGCAGGACAACTATTAGAGGACTTCCGGCGTACAACCATCACTTACATGGTCAGCGCTCATTGCTAACATAGAATAGGCCTCTCTCAACGCGGTCACGCCTGGTGGGTCCTTGAGGATGTGGACCCAAAGAAGCCAACCTTGTTAGCTCGACTTAAGTATGAGGGTCAGTCTCAGCAGCCTCTCCGAGACCTTCACACATCTATCGATAGTACTACCACTACCAAGGATTTTCTTCATCAGTTCGTTTCATTCAGAGCTTCATTGAGTGAGCATCCTCTGGTACGAAAGCATTACGGGGGCGTTATCCAGCAACTCCTTTCTTCTGCCGCTATTTTCCAACTGAAGTGGCTACCGAAGCCACAGCTCGAAGACATAAGCGATGAATCTCATCTCATCATGCTTGCCCTCCATTGTCTCATTGGCACAATTGAGCTAGCCGAGCTCACTCAATGGCACAAGGGTCTACTCAAATTCCCTACCCCTACCCCAGATCGAATGGGTGGAGCATACATTAAGCCCGAGCTCAAGAAAGCGACCGTTCCATCTGAGTGGCCTCAAGACCCATCAGGGAAATACCCGCTAGTCCATACTTTACAACGGGTTATCCAAGCAGCATATAGGATCCTTCTTCGTGGAAACGCTGAAGACTGGCCACTTTTCTACTACACCTTCTTCATCCTGCGATGGACTGCGTGGAACCTTAGGCAAATTGAAGGAATAACTACTGCCTTTCAGGGGGCTGGCTCGAAGCTCTACAACGATATCGAGGTAAAATTAGGTGAATTTGCCAAGTACGTCACGAAAGGCAACGAGCTATACCGTCAAGAGTTCGATATCAAGAAATATGAGCTTTTGGTTAGTAACCCTGGGTTGAGGGAAGAATGTGTTCACTTGAACAAATTGTGGACTGCCCCACTCGAGAACCGAGAAGCAGGCAATGTAGTTCCTTGATGCAGATATACCCGTCCTATGGGATATGCAATGATCATTCAGCGGGGATAATAAGAACACTCATTTGAGACGTTTAACCTTGAAGGCAACATCTGTTGCTAAGCCCATGTAGTACATCCGTCTAAGTCATTTCCCATATTTCGTTACATACCTGTCTAGCAATACCGTCTGAGTGACCACTGCAGCTGTCCAGTCAACTCCCTCCTGACGAAGACGGCCGTTGTCAAGTTTGCGCCCACATGGCGCACTCCGGTGGCGGCCCCATTACAAAGAGCACTAGGAGCAGTGAGTTTGGTGCCATGGCTCTGCAGCTTGGGTCTCGTGTTTAGGCTCCGGAGTACATTAAGGGTGTCCTGGTCTATGCTCTCAAGTTTCTTCATTGCTAACAGTTACTCTAGCCATACAGCATCTGCTCGCTCTCCGTTACCTTCCCGGCCTCATGCAAATCAACCACTTGCCCTGTTAATGTCTTCCTCAGCTCCTTCCACTCGCTTACAACCCTGTCAGCGGCCTTGAAGTGCTCATTCGACTTTAAGCCGTCCTTAGCAAGAATGAACAACACCCTACCAAGCCTGGAACAAGTATCAGTCGCAAGATACCTGTACTCTGCTCCAGCATGTTCTTCGAAAAGCCGCTTAAGCTCCTGGTTTTCTGGTGTGGCAGGGAAATTTTTGGGAGTAGGAAGCTCATACGGCCAAGTCTCGAAACCATTCTCATCCAAGCGTTCATCGCCATCTTCTTTCCACAGCCACCATGGCGGCTGACAGTTGACGAACTTTGGCGCAAACACGGCTTCATCCCAGTCGAGCACAGCGGTGATCTTGATGGTATCATCCGGTTGAACTGCAGCCATGACGTTGCGCGAATGCAAATCAACATGACAAAGGCAGTGCATGTCTGTGGGGAAAACCCCCATGTTATCCATATCACACACTGTCTCCAACAGTTCTTTGAAGAGTTCAGTCTCCGTGTCATCGTCATCGAGTGTATACGCGCGCCACTTTCCGAATACCGTCTTGAAAAATCCTCCTGTGCTCTGAGGCGTTGCCATGTCTCCTGAAACCGGACGGTCATCAATGAGGTCCCCACCGCTGTCTCTCAGCTCAAATGGCACAATGTTAGGGTAATCGGCCAACGCAGTATCCGCGGATGCTACATCCATGAGGCCTGGCACTGGACTCTCCACAGAGAGTAGAGACATGATTATGCGGCCCATCTCGCGCGCTATCACGCAACGCTGTTGATGACTGAGCTTTCCCCACAATGAATCAAGGTCCACTCCAGGTACTCGACGTTGGACTACATATGGCATTCCCAGGGCATTATCGTTGCTGAAATCCTTAGCGATAACCTCAGGAACTGGTATTATTGTTCGCTGGCGCACAAAATCTAAGATCGCCACGTCTCGATCAGGACGCCCTACGCTTTCTTCCCATCTCGAGTTCCGGAGTATCAGTTTCGATGTTGCATTTCCGTACGAAGATGGTAACGAAATACTAGTGATCCTATTATAATCCCCCCCTTTGAGTCGTTCGACGATTGGTCCTTTGGGAGTGGGCATAAGGGACCGCAATAATTTATTCGCACGTAGCCGTGTGGCTACAAGTCGGCTGATCGACTTTGGTGGAGGCCATAGGACATCACAGAGCTTCTCGACTCTTGCCTTGAACTCTGTGAAAGGCTCCCCTGTATACCTCAGGGTGGAGGTCTCGGAGTGGTCGGAGAGAAAGGATGGAGAACGCGATAGTAGGGAGGCCCAGTCAGATGTACCGGTATCTTGCTGCTCAGATGGCGCCATCGCCACAGTTGACGGTTTGCTCGGAAGCTGTTCCTCGTTATCTGACATATATGTTGTCATAACTGATGTGTTGCTCGGCAGCTGTTGCTCGCTCTCCGGAAGATCTGATGCCATGGGAGGTGGCGTGGAACTATGTCTGATTGTTTGCATCCGAAGTCTGGTGGAGAAGCTGCTGGGGTGGTGATTGGTTTTTATGAGGCAGCACAAACTGTGCATAAGAGCTTCAAGAAGGGGACAAAGGACCTTGGCGGTTGTCTGGAATGAAATGCCATTTTGGGCTCGGCTGTTGTCAGACAAAGCACCCACATGCTTGTGTTGTAGCTACGGGATGGATTTCTTTGTTTTGCGTATCCACTAACGTACCTTCTTCCCAGTAAAGAGAGGCGATTTCTGTTTTGCTGTGTTGAGGAGATAAAGAAGAACAAAGTTATAACTTTGGTATGATCAGCTACAAAGCTTTTTCTGCTACTTATGTTTAATCATCATGGTGAAGCCTTTGTTCATACCCTCGTCGCTCATTGCTTTATTATCCGCGATACCGTAGGTGTTGAATATATATTGGACTTCACGTAGCCTTTGGACCTGCGCTCGATCAGCAATCCAACTCATCTCCGGACCTGGCACATCGAAAGACGTCCAAACCCAGGAACATACCAGGCAAATCAAATCTCAAACATCGACCAGCAAAAACACCATGACTAAAACACACCACTGCCCCGGTAAGACAACCAACCTACCAGGCAACTGCCGCCGCGGCGTCGGACCTAACAAAGAAATATGTGGTGTGCATCAAGTCATCTGTAAAGGCATCACACGAAACGGAAAGGTGTGCAATAGACCGCGTCTCAAGACTGAGCCGTGCGTTAAGTGTCGCCGCTAGAAAGCGCCATCGACAAATTCCCACAGGTACAGTATGGTTGATATGTATGTGGACGTAGTAGCAAAAATCAGAACAAAAGCGGCGCTGGAACGACAATTTTGAGTTTGTATTTCCTTTGATATTGGCGATAGAGAGTGTAATTGCAGATATGTATCTCTGAGACCGATATTGCGTCAATTCAGAAGGACTTTTTATCCAATAAACAAGGCATTGCAGGTTCGAAAAGACATATGACTGCATGATTATCGGTGAGATATGCCATGAATGTGCGGTTTTGCGAAATGAAAAAGGAAACATGACAATGTAGTAAAAGAGAGGAATGAAAAGGGGCAAATCATACGGTATAGCCGAGATAGAACAAGCCTGTCAGGCAATAGCGTCAAGTACGAGGGAATCATATGATGCTTTGAAAAGCATAGTATTAAGCAATGTTGGGTATAGTAGCAAGCTACTTCGCATACCTGCCAGCCTCCCCAACCCACCTCATGACAGCCATGAATACATAAGCGCGTTAAATCATGATCTCCATAGATAGCCCGTTCGTCGCGACCAAAGTGGTTCCACCCTTTGCCGTTAGTACAAAATCTCCGCGTCCAGCCCATTCAATACGTCTCGCCCACACCGCTCAGCTTTCTCGTTCCAACTCTTTGAGGCGGTCCCATATCGCCGCCTCCAGCTCCTTGGCCTGAGCTTATCCTCCTGGCCGTGCCGAACCCACTGGTTCTTTTGGTAGCAGTGGCGGCAGCCAAATTTGGTATGCCGGAACCGCTATCGCTTTTCCCGAAGGTAGTTCTCCGGTTAGGCGTGGGTGTCAAGACTTCATTACTTTCGTCTTCTTCGTCTGGATGCTCGGGTTGAGAGCCGTAATTGCTCAGCCGGCTCACGCTTGCCGAATGTCCATGCGTGCTGGCATAGGAGCCGCCTACTGACGAGCGTGGACGGCGAGTCTCTGATTGTGTACTAGTCTTGTAGTGGCCTAGAGGTGTTCGGGCACCGGAGATGGATTGACGACTTTCTGGACGACTCGTCATTGAAGCAGCACTCGGTAAGTGACTCATTGATTGGCGTGAGGATAGACTGGCACGAGAACTGGGTCTGCTGTTGTGAGCATCTCGACTTGGGGGCCGGCTGTGTTGTGGCTCGCGGCTAGGGCTTGGTTGGGGAATGCCATACGAAAGACGACTTGATGGTCGATCCTGACCTGGTGTGAATGCAGATGATAGCCGGCTGGACGGACGCTCTGTGCCAGAGTTCTGAACCGAGGAAGCATTACTGCCACCGGTACGCTTCTTGTTGCTGCGCATAGTAACTGTAGCAGGAATAGAAGACTGGCCGAGGGCGGAGCCACTGCGGGGCGAGGTGTGGGGAGGTGTGGAGGTAGGCGCTGGGAGTTTCGAGCGTGCTGATTTCAGGCGCTGCTCAAGATTCGTCATCTTAGTGCGTAGGCCACGAATCTGATACAGAGAACCCGAATGTGGAAGCCCTGCTCCAGACTGTGGGTGATCTGATCGGCCCAGTGTGGTCCTGCGGGGAAAGGACGGAGTCCGATCGTTATCCATGGCTAATCGGCTGTGCCTAGGTGGTCTTGAAGAATTCAATTGTTGTGCTGGGCGTGGGGTCGTATGTGAGTCTGATATGGAAAGCCTTGATTTGGCTATTGGCAGGCCAGGTGTTCTCGAACTTACAGGTATTGACTTTTCTGATGTCGGTGGTGAAGGCGGTGTGAGGGCCTCAGACACTTCAGATGATACGGATTTTGTTGGAGGAGTAGCGATAGTCGGCGAGGATGTAGACGTCGTTGGGGAGAGTTCGGATAGCGCTGACTGTGGCCTGGCAAGGTCTGCCATCAGGGGTGGAGGCTTTTTCCGGCGTTCTCTCTCTACTACTTCCTCAGCATGGCGGAGCTTATCTTGCCTGATCTCTGCTTCGATCTTGAGATCGCTAAGTTCTTCCCGTAGCCTTTGCGTCTCTATTCTAAGAGCTTCCCTCTCCTGCTCGCCAGCCCTGATCTCTTCCTCTGCCATCACGCCTCGTTCGATAGCTATATTGTACTTCGATTCTAGATCTTCTAATGACGAAGTTGTGTTCCTTGCTTGGCGTTCAAAGTCATCGTTTGAAACCTCGATATCCCGCAGTTGTAGCTGCATAGTTCTGTTAGCATCGCGCAGGGTGGTGATTTCCTTCTGAAGCTTATTCTGCGCGGCGTTTGCTTCAGCTTTGGATTGCTTGTATTTAGTCTATCGAATGCTATTGTCAGTCCATGGCCACTTGTGCATATCACTTGTGATTTAAGAATGCAAGCTGGGAGACTGTGCAAAACTTCACTAACCTTCCACTCTTCAACCTCATACCCCAGAGCTTCTACCTTCCCCTTTAGCTGCCTCTCTCTTTGTTCTGCAGCTTCCACGTCTTTCTCTAACTCAGTCTCCAGCTCCTTGCTAGATGCTTGGAAGTCTGCGAGTTCTGCCTCAAGTTGCTCATATTGGGATTTATAGTACGCGATGGAGTGGTCTGAGTTCGGCGTTCCAGAAGGTGATAAAGCGATAGCTTCTTTATGAGAGGCCATAACCGAGGGCAGCCTGCCAAAGGCAGCAATGTGGCTTAGGGGTCTTGATGATGGCGGGGAGGGCGTCGAAGTCGGCTGCTTGAGCAATCCGAGCAGCCTCTGACGCTCTGGGCTAGAAGAAGCAAGAGGACCGCTGGTCCAATGTCAGGTGTGAAGACCTGGGATTACCAGGGGTTGTTGTCCGTAAGTGGCGGTGCGGCAATCCTGCGCTGCGCCAGTGAATATTCTCTTGTTACTTTATCCCTCCTCTTCTAATACACGCAACATGCCACACAGGCACCTTGGTCCCTAAGGTTAATCGCCCTTGTCGTCCTTAATGTCGCGCAAGGCGTGAAAGTCGTCAGTATCAACAAGTCAACAATTGCCAAGCCCGCTAATTAGCTAGCGCCGTTCCAGTTAGCAACATGAACCGTGCGCTAAAACTCGCAACCCTTTAGAGATATCATTGTTCAGATCCCCACAATCACTCTTCAACGAAAGTGTTTTAAGACGTGTTTTCGCGATTTTAAATATACCTCTCAATGGCTTCTCCTTAATCTCTTCATGGATTTGAGTCTTGTGATAGAGGAACTCTATTGATGTAATAGCAAGCTCGAGTTCTAGAGGCTGCCAGTCTTCTTCTTCCCCCGCGAAATTATTGGTTCCGACTTCTTTTGTTTCATACTGCAAGAAGGCTACGATGTGCACTACGAGCCATTGGGCCTTCGCGTATCGCCAGATGGCTTCAAAAGGAGGCACCCATGCTGTGTTTCTAGATCTCCCTGACCCCGCTTAGCTAGGGTTTCCCCTTACGGTACCTACACCGTTACCTTATGTCTAACGCTCCTGCGGATCTGCTTTCTCCCCCGTTTGGGCAAGGCCTCATTCCTGGATTGGCTTTGTATGACACCTTAGTTCACGTCTAGCTTGTTTGTTGCGGACATTTTCTGTTCTAGAGTATCGAACCCTGCATCTAGGCAGTGCTGTTGCAAGTGGGCGTTAGAGAGATCTAGTGGCTAGTGGGTTCGTCGGGCAGATCTACCGTCTAGGAGTATATTGCGGGAGCTCTGGGGTAGGGTACGCCAATCCCACGCCTACGATCGGCCAAACTTTGATAAGCTGCATTACCCATTACATATCGCGTCCGCATCATCTCCTGCCTTATCGTAAAGAGGAAGGTGAGCACGATTGTGGGTTCACTGTATTCTCACCCACTTTCGACATGACAGCCATCTCCCAATTCTATTCTCTGATTGCCCCATATACTCTGTAAACGTTGCGTTAGCGACTCAAGATGTCCCTCGAGGAGAAGAAAGTGTTCCACGAGGATGTCGAAGAAGAAAAGGTTCTTGAGGATCTGGGCTACCAGCAAGAGCTCAAACGCTCGTTTGGCCTCTTCGGTATGATAGGCTTCGCTTTCAGTATTGTCACCAGCTGGACGGCACTGGGAGGTGTCCTCATCGTTGGTGTCGAGTCAGGCGGCCCTCCCGTCATGATATACTCTTGGATCGCAGTCAGCATTTTCGGACTTGCAGTCGCATACTCGATGGCAGAGATGTGTTCAGCGTATCCCATTGCTGTAAGTGCTAATGCAGTAAAGCCAATGATCGTTGATCGACTAACGGTTCTTGCGTGTAGGGTGGACAATACTCCTGGGTGGCAGTTATTTCGCCGCCAAAGATCGCAAGGGGTATGTCATGGGTGACCGGTTGGTTCATGATTGTTGGAATTCTAGCTATGGGCGCTACGAACAACTTCATCGGCGCAAATTTCATTCTTGGCCAGGCCAACCTGTCTTTTCCCACCTATACCATAGAGCGCTGGCATACCACCCTTCTAGCCTACTTGATCGCCTTCATAAGCACGGCACTCAACATCTATGGCCCTCACCTTCTGGACCGGATCTCACGTTTCATTCTTATCTGGAATATCCTCTCGTTTGTCATTGTCATCATTACTATTCTTGCTACAAACGACCATAAGCAGCCTGCCAGCTTCGTCTTCAACGACTTCCAGAACTTCACTGGCTTCAGCACTGGCTTTGCGGCTATCTTGGGCTTGTTGCAGAGCTCCTTTGGTATTGAATATTCAATCTAATTGTCTGAATCTGCCCACTAAGTTTTTCAATAGGCATGTGCTGCTATGACGCTCCGGCTCATATGAGTAAGGGTCAGGATTCGTTCTCTTTGGATAAATGACTGACAAAGCTCTAGCCGAGGAGATGAGAAATGCCTCTCGGGAAGCACCGAAGGCCATCGTCATGTCCGTGTATATCGGCGCAATCACCGGGTTCATCTTCCTGATCTCTGTCTGTTTCTGCATTGGCGATATCACCTCAACAGCTGCGTCGACGACAGGCGTACCGCTCATCCAGATTTTCTACGATTCAACCGGTTCCGTAGTGGGGACATGCTTCCTCTCGTCACTTATCGTCGTCATCGTGCTCGTGTGTGCCAATTTCTTGCTCGCGGAGGGATCGCGAAGTCTTTTCGCCTTCGCACGTGATCATGGCTTGCCCTTTTCCAAGCTCTTCGCAACGGTGGAATCGAAGAGGCAAGTGCCAGTCTACGCCATCTTACTCGCCTGTGGCGTACAAATAGCTCTCAATTCGATCTACTTTGGAACTTTGACTGGCTTCAACACAGTCATCTCCATCGCAACAGAAGGATTTTATTTGTCCTATGCGATGCCGCTCCTTGCACGTATTCTGGCTTGGTTTACAGGCGATGCAAAGGATCTTCCCGGGCCGTACAGTCTCGGTCGTTGGGGCATTTGGATGAACATCGCAGGACTTGTATTCCTGGTCTTCACATCAATTACGTTCAATTTCCCTACTCTGAACCCCGTCACTTCGCAAGATATGAATTACACAAGCGCAGCGATCGGTGTTATTGCGTTAATTAGCATTGTCACATGGTTCACTACCGGGAGAAAGAACTTCACTGGCCCACAGATTGGCGGAGCGGTTGCCGTTTTGGAAGGGAGACTAGGAGAAATTCCGGGCCATGGTAGGTTGGATGATACTCTAGATGATAAGGCGGCACTGCCGGAGATGGGTGCTGATGCTCGTGGTTGAAGTGCTATGTCTTCCTCGAGCGCCGCACCAGTTCGACGCATATATATATCATTCTATTATCTGAGCAGGTGGTGCTAGCTCTGTTGCATTTTCTGTGCTCTAATTTTTTTGCAAACCTACGGCACATTGCCTCGCCATTTCGAACTTTCAAATCTTCAGCAAGCACCTGATGCTGCGAATTGGAGCTGACACTCACCTGTTCATCGGTCTGACAGACCAAAGTCCGATGTATGGCGCCTTCCATTCCGATGTCCCGAACAACGTTCTCAATCTTATTGTTGTTCGTTTGCTCGTCAAGCCCAAAGCCCAAACATCTACACTTCTCAACAATCCTTGTTCGAAGCAGTGCTCCCTTCTCGCCAATGCCTCCCGCGAAGACCAAAGCATCCACTTGACCTTCTAGTTTCACATAATAGCTGCCAATGAAATGGATGATCCGATCAACGAATATTTCGAAGGCGAGTTTGCATGCGGGATCTTGAGAGGAAGAGATCTCGCCAAAGTCTGTGGTTCCTGTAAGAGCTTTCCAACCCGACTTTTTGTTCAGGATTTCTTCTGCCTGTTTTTCCAGGTCAGGTTAGCGGTGGGACTTGGGGTGTCTCTTAAGTGAAGTACCTACCGTGCTGATATGCATTTCTTTGGTGCTACTTGGACTTGGCTTTCCTGCATCATGCGTGAAATGGAATATCAAACTTGTAAGATTAGCACCGGTACAACGAGTGGATCTTCCACGGCAGTGCTACCTCGGATCAACATCACCGCTTCTCGTTGCTCCAGGTAAGCCCGCCAGCGGTGTCAATCCCATACTGGTATCTAAAGACTTCCCATTCTTTATCGCGCAAGCTGACGCTCCACTACCTAAATGCAAGGCAATGAGACTGGTCTCGCTCTCCGGCTTGTTCAGATAATGTGCCACAGCCCGAGTGATGAAAGCATAGCTAATACCATGAAAACCATACTTCCGCAGCTTATTCCTTTTAGCTACCTTTGGATCGATTGCGTACGTTCGTACTGCGTCTGGTATAGTAGCATGAAAAGAGGAATCGAAATATGCAACGTTGTTTGCTTTGGGGAGAGCTTGCATACACGCTTTCACGATAGCAAGAGCACTGGCGTTGTGTAAAGGGGCTAGGTCCGTGAGATCTTCGAGGTGGTGGTAGGTACCTTCGTCAATGACATGAGCAGTGGGGTAGTCACCTCCATGGACAACTCTATGACAGGCATAGTTTACGTCGTCTCTGCTAGATATTTCGGACAGATTTTTGTCCTGGACTAGGTGGTCTAGTATGTATGCACAAGCGTCTTCGTTAGAATTGATATCTTGGACTTCCTGATTCTTAATATTCTCCGAACCACGCTGATAGCTTAGTTTTGCTGGAGGTGCCGTGAGGCCACTAATTTGAGCATCAGCGAGTTGGATTGGATCTTGGCCTGGTTTAGCTGATTTGTAAATGGAGACCTTGACAGAGGAAGAGCCCGAGTTGATGGAAAGGATTATAGCCATATTTGGCACACATCTAAGTTTATCCAAATTCGTCTGGCCTGACTCGACGAGCGCATCTAAATCTATCCACCATGTATAAGGATAGTAATAGTAAATATGATGGCTTCTTCTTGCTCACTGTTTACGTTCCGGAAAGGGCTCTGCAGAGAAACCCTTATCAGATACCTAGCTCGGCGTTAAGCTTTTAGCGGAAAAGCTAACGCCAACGGCTTTCAGGGGCAGGAGGTCTTGATGGTCACGCCAGAGAGATAGCACTTATTTGCCTCCGTTGGCAGTCAACATTGTCATTTACAATAAGCAGGAATGCAATAGACGTTAAGTGAGTGAATATGGGAAGAGACCGGACCGACAGCTACAGGCATGATGTTAACGGTGACGGCTATGGCGGCCCGCACGAGGGGCGTCTGTTGGAGGAGGTGCAAATGACCGGTGGTGTTATCATGGTGTGACCCAGCAAAACACCCTGATCTCGCCGGTTTCTCAGACTGCTGGCCCCCGTAGCACGGACAATGGAGTCCTATAAGACAGCTTGGGGATCTCAATCTACTCTCCTCACCATCTCAATTCTCCTCAATATCATCATCAACTAGCGCCAATATGCCTGGAGAAGTAATAGATCGCCCGAACCCCCAGCCTGTGCCATCCAATATCGACGATAATGTGTTGTCTTTGGCTGTCAAGCTGGACAAGTCGAAGCTCGACAAATCCACCTACGCAGGACTTTCTGAATTCAGGCGAGCTGCAAATTACATTGCTGCAGGTCAGTATCAATTGGACTCTAGACGTGTCAATTGGCTAACAGCTCGGCAAACCAGCCATGATATTCTTGGCAGACAATATCCTCCTCGAGCGCGACCTTACCTTCGACGACATCAAGCCTCGTCTGCTTGGTCACTGGGGCACCTGCCCTGGCTTGACCCTCGTCTACTCCCACCTGAATCTGCTGGCTACGCAGAGAAAGCAGGACATCATCTTCGTGGTTGGACCGGGTCACGGCGCGCCTGCCATACTCTCGAGCTTATGGCTGGAAGGTTCCCTTGGGAAATTCTATCCCGACTATGGTAGAAATAAGGCAGGATTGGAGAAGCTGATTACAAAATTCAGTACACCAAGTGGATTTCCAAGTCATATCAATGCTGAGACCCCAGGAACCATCCACGAAGGCGGAGAGCTAGGTTATGCGCTGTCCGTGGCTTTTGGTGCAGCCATGGACAAGCCAGACCTTGTTGTAGCTTGTGTAGTAGGCGATGGCGAGGCGGAGACTGGTCCAACTGCGACGGCTTGGCACGGCGCGAAATATATTGATCCTGCAGAATCTGGAGCAGTCCTTCCAATTGTGCATGTAAATGGTTTCAAGATCAGCGAACGGACCATTTACGGCTGCATGGACGACAAAGAGATGGTAACGCTATTCACGGGTTATGGCTACCAATGCCGCTTCGTAGAAGATCTGGAAGATATTGACGCAGATATGTGCCGATCGATGGAATGGGCATTGGATGAGATACACAAGATACAGAAGGCAGCCCGATCCGGTAAACCCATCATGAAGCCTCGATGGCCAGTCTTGATTATGAGAACTCCTAAAGGCTGGGGTGCACCGCAAAAGGTTCATGGGGAATATGTGGAAGGGTCATTCCGTGCCCACCAAGTACCTCTCATGGGTGCCAAGTCAGATCCTGGCGAACTGAAACAACTTCAGGAATGGTTAGGCGCCTATAAGCCAAAGGAGCTATTCACTGAAGACGGCGGTATTGTGGAAGGGGTCTTAAGCATCATTCCCGAGGATGACAGCAAGAAGTTGGGACAGCAAATTGTCACTTACGGCTCACATGAAGTGCTTAAACTTCCAGATTGGAAAAAGTATGCAGTCAAGAAAGGAGGGCAAGCAAGTTGCATGAGTACTGTTGGTGAGCTTCTTGACCAGACAATGGTTGACAACCCAAAAAGCTTCAGAATTTTCTCGCCCGATGAACTGGTGAGCAACAAGTTGGACGCAGTATTCCGCCATACTGGGAGGAACTTCCAGTGGGATGAATTCTCCAATGCCCGAGGCGGCAGAGTGATCGAGATCCTTTCAGAGCACACTTGCCAGGGCTTCATGCAGGGGTATACCCTCACTGGGCGAACTGCACTTTTCCCTTCGTATGAGAGCTTCCTAGGTATTGTACATACAATGATGGTGCAGTATAGCAAGTTCAACAAGATGGTAGGTTTATCTGCAGTACTCGTCTGCAAGACTGAGCTGACTTAGAGACAATGCAGGCACGTGAAACTACCTGGAGAAAGGATATCAGCAGCATCAATTATCTCGAAACCAGTACCTGGACACGGCAAGAACATAACGGCTTCTCCCATCAAAATCCTTCTTTCATTGGCGCTGTCCTGAATCTGAAGCCGGAAGCCGCGCGTGTCTACCTCCCACCTGATGCGAATACTTTCCTATCCACAATAGCACACTGCCTCCGGTCCAGGAATTATGTAAATCTTATGGTTGGTTCCAAGCAACCTCAACCAGTGTTCCTCTCGGCCGAAGAAGCGGACAGCCACTGCCGTGCTGGCGCATCGGTTTGGAAGTTTGCGAGCACAGATGACGGCCTTGATCCAGACGTTGTTCTCGTTGGGATTGGAGCTGAGATCACCTTCGAAGTCATCGAAGCAGCAGCCATGCTTCGCAAGATTGCGCCAAATCTCCGCGTTCGTGTCGTCAATGTTACTGACCTTATGATTCTGAAGCATGAAGGTGGCCATCCACATGCCCTTTCACATGAGAGTTTTGATGCCTTGTTCACCGCTGATCGCCCAATTCACATCAATTACCATGGCTACCCAGACGAAATAAAAGCACTGATATTTGGCCGGCCAAACCTCCAGAGAGTCACCATCGAAGCCTACAGCGAGGAGGGTAGTACCACAACCCCATTAGATATGATGCTGCGGAATCGCGTTAGTAGATATCATGTCGCTGAGGCGGCGATCAAGGGTGCCGCACTGAGGAACGAAAAGATCAGGCTAGATATGCATGAGATGCTAAGTGGTCTTCAACATGAGCTTGTCAAAATACAACAGTATATTATGACGACTGGGACAGATCCAAAAGGTACCTATGATACGCCAGCTTTTGATGGGAAGGAGTATAATTAAAGCGTATTCCCCTAGTTTCTAAACCCTTACGTAGGTAATGTTGTTATGTTTAGATGAACACCTAGCTTTAATCACAGCAAGAGTAAAAGCCCCTAGCTTAATGATAATTTTCATTCCGTGAAGTAGATTCCAGCACCACTTATGAATCCTCAGATTCGACTTCATCATCCTCCACATCGTCTTCCAATCCACACCAGACATTCGTAGGAAGTCTAAATCCTTTCTGACTGGTTAGGCTATGTGCACAGGGATGTCGGGTATGCAGACTGAGGGAAAATCCGATATTCAAGTCTGGAAGTGATGATAAAAAAGGGTTATGTATTAATAGAACAAGTGCATAGCACGATAGAGACAGTACAATGAAGATTAAGTCATCTAAGTAAGCTTATGACATTCTCGTATTAGCCTGGTGATGATCTAGTCCCAATACAACGCAAGCGGGACGACGCCTTCGTTCTGCTATGTTGACGTGGCTGGGCGGAAGTAGCATATCGTAAGATGCAAGAATGGTCTTGAAGATCCTAATCAGTAACATACTGTTGCTCGTTGACGTTGAGATTCAGCCATGGTTGAAACCACAAAACCGGGGCTGCTCGACCTAGAGAAGGAGCTGACATGTTCTGTGAGTTTTGCAGAAAATGACCACATGTCTCGGCTTTGAGATATAGCCTACACACTGCAGATTGTGAATGCTAACGATCATCAAACCTTAGATCTGTACCGAAATCCTCTATCAACCCCTCACCCTCCTGGACTGCCTTCACACATTCTGTGGTTCCTGTCTCAAGGCATGGTTCTCGTTGCAAGCCTCCCAAGCGGCAGCCTCAAAATCGAATCCTTTCAACTGTCCGTCATGTCGCGCCCCAGTGAGGGAGACGCGACCGAACGCTACGGTCACCACGTTGTTGGAGATGTACCTACAGGCGAACCCGGGAAGAGCGCGGACTGGCGAGGAGAAAGAAGAGATCAAGAAGACTTATACTCAGGGCGAGGATATACTGGTCAAGGTCAAGCGGAAGAGAGAACCAAATGATGAGGAGGAAGACAGACGGATCGTGGAAGAAGTCCGAGAAATGAGCCTGAGGGAAGTTGGAGTCAGTAATAACGGGTCGCATGAAAGGGGCACAAGGCGCAGACTTAGAGAGACAGCTACGGTAGAAAGACTTAGAGATACAGCTACAACCGCATGGGGTGATGATGCCAGGCAACGCAGAAGGCATGAGAGCGACCACGGTACTGGCGCTGAGGCAGCTGGACCTTCAGCCTCTAGAGACCCAGCAGTTCAAGCGAGACGGATCGAGCACCAATCAAGTCTACGGTCCCTGATGAGTAGCTCGGATGTGGACTCATCAGAGATGCAGGAGGAGATATTGAGACAGATCAGAGACGAGGGGATACTGGATGGCATTGACCTTGATAATCTCGATGTTTCACAGGAGGATGAGCTCAGTGAAAGGATCGCTGAAGCATACCGCCGTCGGCATCGCCTAAGGGCAAGACAGCAAGAAGACACCTCTGACAGGCCTCAGACACCTGATTCTCGTGAGCAGGGCTCGGACGCGCCAGAACAACGGCACCACCGTCGGCCTGGAAGGTCTCCAAATCCTCCCGAATCTTCCGCACACTCGTCACATCCTCCCCTTTCAAGACCGCATCTACTCGAAGCGTACCCTACAGGTCAAGGGCATAGGCGAAGGACATCCAGCGAACACAGACGGCAGACTTCACCTACGCCAACTTCAAACACCAGCAGCATCTCTTCTGACACGCAAAGGCAAGCGGCCCGCTCAGCTACGGATCTTTCGAATACAGCACGAACAATTTCAAATCACAGAGAGCGTCCTCTAGACGTTTCAGGTCATAGCAGACGCACGTCAGAGACGGATCGTCTACGATTTCGGGGGGAAGTTAGGGATTCGACACCTCGAACATCACGAGACTCTAGAAGTCCTAGGACACGACCTCGAGCGATCTCATCAACGCAGGCTAACGGTGCTACCGTCCCGTCACCACAGCCTTCACCCAACATAACAGCAAGACCAGATCTTACAGTGAGCCACCAAGCTAGTCGGAACGATAGACCAAGAACAGAATCTCGAACCTTGTCTCAGCCATCAACAAGCGCACCAGCTCAATTACCCTCATACCCTGAGCCTTCTGTATCCTGTGACAGATGTGGCAAACGGAACCTCGAGTATGAATTGCATGAAAGTTGTCCTGAATGCAACGATGGCAAATACCATCTATGTCTGCGCTGCTATCGTCTCGGCCGTGGCTGCCTCCATTGGTTCGGCTTTGGCCACCTGGCCATGCAGCGGTATCGCCAACAAGAACCAGTATCTGGCTATCCTCCTAATCACCCTCTTCCTCATCGACTCACTGGCCACCGCTACCTTCCACCACCTCCGGAAACTCGCCATATAGCGGTATCAGGCTCATCGGTAAGCACGTCTTCAGACCCGGGGAGTCGTCTTCAAGCTGGGGCCTTTTGTTCGAATTGCTCAAATTTCGCGCCAGACTGTTATTGGAAGTGTGACGACTGCAATGCAGGTGAATGGGGCTATTGCAATGCGTGCGTCAACCAGGGCAGATGTTGTACACACGCTCTCCTACCTGTTCGCTACCTAGATTCCATTAATCCTCAAAGTATCTTACCATCGAGTCAGGCCCCGCATTCTTCCATGACACCGCTTTTGCAACCTCCCAAGTCCGCTTCTGACAATCAGCTTATCGATCAGCTCACTGGACAAAGATATATCCCTCTCACTTTTAGCACGAAATGTGACATCTGCACTTACCCCATCCCGCCCTCCAACACACGGATTCACTGTCCCAGATGCAACGAAGGGGACTACGATATCTGTTCGCCATGTTATAACAAACTTGTCAATGCTGGTAAAATCAGCATCGAAAATGGCGCCAAAGGCTGGCGCCGGTGTCCAAGTGGTCACAGAATGATTATCGTTGGGTTTCAAGATTCAGGTCTAGGTCAGAGGCGCACAGTCGTTGAGGATCTGGTTGGTGGGCACGCACTCAGAGATGACGTGGAAGGTGACAGCAGCCTCGAATGGAAATGGCAAGAGGATGGGCAACCCCAAGTCAGGAGGATCTCGAAAACTTCTGCAGGCCGAGCCAACGAGGTGAGAGACTCGCCGTTGGCAGACGGTGTGGCAGCTCCACCCTTGTTAAAGATGTACCCTCCAAACGGCGGTAATGGCATGCGAGTACTAGCTTTGTGGTCATGGTGGCCAGCAGATGGTGTGAGTGACGAGCTTGCATTCCCAAAGGGAGCGGAGATTAGGGAGTGTGAAGATGTCAATGGGGAGTGGTTCTGGGGGACCTATTGTGGGAAGATGGGCCTTTTCCCGAGTAACTATGGAAGAGTCCTTGAGGTTATAAGGATGTGAGTGGGCCGGTTTGATCACGGAGAGACGAAGGCATGATTGCACGAACGGTATGAATAGCAACTAGTGGACAGCGTTTGAGCGAAGCTGATGTACTCAACGCTGATATGGTGCAAGAAGTAAGCACAGATTACGCAGAGAGCTGCTACGTACGTAGTTCTTCTGCGAGCAGTGACTATTACACTTGAAGTGGGCTGAACCGCTGCAGGTTAACGCGTGCAGACTGTTTCTCATAACCATCATAGGTATACATTCTACTCTATAACAAATTCTTATCCCTTTTGGTCCACTATGTTAGAGCTTTCAATATCTGTTTCCGCTCTTACGCCTTCTCTTATCCTCCGAGGTATTTCTTACGACGCATTCCTTTTGTGAGCCGCTCTGTTTTGCCGGTTCAAGCATTGTTGTGTATTTGTTGAGTTCGAAGGGAGTGCCGCGCTTATCCAGTTTTTGCCACTACCGAAACACCCGGACGTTTGGACGCCCTATGCTACGTTTCAGTGTGATGCGAAAGATTAATATTCAGGGAAAGTCACGTTACCACCCTGCGACTGTCGTTATGCGCCCTTGTGCTAGGGAGATGGTCCCTTCGCCCAGAGGCTACATAAGTCAAGCTTACTATGGCGGAAAGACTTAGTACATCATCACATCTTGTCGGAAGACGCCAGAAGAGAATGGAGGCAATCGTGACCTTCCTCGTCGTGTCTATTGCTCATAGTCTAGCTCTCCCAGCATCTTGCCCTTTGATTTCGGACCGCTTGTCCTTCACAAGCACGTTGGCGAATCTGACACTCCCAGTGAATATAACGAGCTTAGTGAACACGACAAATTTGAGGTGCTTCAGATATCACCACATCAGTTCAGAATCAAGCCTAACAAAACCCTCAGCGCTAATTCCACAGCCTCTGGCCTCTACGCGCCTGGACAGGTCCGAACCGAGATTTGCAATTTCGGCAGTCTCTTCCCATTCAGCAGCGAAGCAGACGTGAACGAGGTCATCGCCGCCGCAACTCTAGATATTCTTCGCCATCAGGACGGCGAAAGTGTGCCAAAAGTGGCGTATCGTGCAGGCCCGAGCGGTGGCCGGGGCGTGTTACTCAGGCTTGAACCCCTTCACCAACGGGCAGTGGATATGACGTGGGGAATGTGGCGTTCTGCGCTTGATGATATCGAGGGGTACTACGACATTGAAGGCAAGGTGCCCATTGACTTTTTTATTACATATTCAATGGTGCCAAGTGCTTTATTGATTGGAGGTGGGAGTTTGGTACACGATTTGCGGGGCGAGGGAGACGAAGGTCTAGTCACGGAAGACGTGGCATGATTTGCCTACAAGGCTTTCAGGAGGACCTTTCGCCCACCTGAATGACTGATATCGACCGTGAATAGACATTGGTTACTAGAAGATTCCACTGTTAGGTCCACAACAACCAGCATCGTCTTTGCAAGTTCGTCTGAGCTACTCCTCCACCATACCCGTGCCATTCCCACCCCTAAACCCCAAGCCTTTGCCATTTTGCCTCCCAAGCTCGTTCAAAATAGCCTTACTTGAATTCAGATTACCCCACTGCTGACATAATGAAGGCGGAGGACATTAATCGAGTTTTCAGACGCCACAGAAAAGGAACCGTGCATTTCCAGCTGTCCATATAAGCGATTGGTAACTTTAGCCGGTACAAAGTCCATGCTATAAGCAGCTCTGTAAACGGGATTCTATTTATATCATTGCAGAAAATGCGAAATGTAGCACCAAGGATCGTGAAGGATTTGATAGTGCCAAGGTTTGATTGGCCTCTGTCTAGGTACCTTAGGGAGGCTCGAGACGGCAGGATCTATGAACAAGGAAAGGTGCTTCCCCGTAACTTGAACAGAATTAGGATATAGTCATTTTGATCTCCCCTCTCTTGATTTTACACTTTGGACCTGCAATTCTACGTGTAAGGATGCTTTAGACAGACACTAACACCAAAGGTAGCTCTTTCCCTAGCTTGAGTATTGGACCCCGCAGTGGCTGGCTATAGGCGCCGAGCTTGCAATACCCAACACGATGTATTATCCTCGATTGCTTCATCAGAAGACCACTATCATGGCAAGCGATATCGGCGATGGACCCAATATCGCTTGCAGCCAGCGTCGCCGGCCTCGTGAGTCTGGCACTCCAAGTCTCTGGCACAATTGGATCATACTGCAGGTCTGTTAAGGATGCACCGAAAAGCGTCGAGGAGATCAGTCGAGAACTATTGTTGCTAGTCTCGGCTCTACAACAACTTGAGAACTTCTTGAAAAGTCAGCCTTTGAAGCAGAGCGCGTTTGATCAGTCATCTCTCCTTGCAACAGCATTAATCTCTTGTCGGGACAGCATTAATGGCATAGCCTCCAAGCTGCACGGCCCAAAGAAGGACGGCAAGTGGCCGACGCTGGACAGGTTGAAGTGGCCTTTCGGGGAGAATGAGATCCAGAAAAGACTTGAGGCTTTGCGAAGATGTACCTCTACGTTTCAATTCTCCCTTACGGTCGAAGGCTGGTGAGTCGGATTTACAGCAATCACCATTCGCGCCTGATTCCTGTCTCTTGAAGCCACGATACATTCCAAGTTAATACTAGAGTATCGGTTACCGATCGCACCGTTCTTGTCTGCTCTATGTTGCCCTCCATAGTTCCAGGCTTTATACTTTCTGCATTGCGTCTCTGTACTAAAGAGTCTCACCTCAGTGAGCTGCTGTCTCAAACCTCCCAGAACGCCGTACAGAGTCTCGAGCTACAACTAAACACTTCCAGAAAAGTACTGGAGTTGACCAAAAATGTTCGTATCATGACCGCCTCGGCCAGCGAAGCCTCGAGAGTATCCACACAAATCGCGGAAATCCTGGAGCTTGTGAGTACATTTCAGAGCACTGGAGGCTCGATTCAAAGTATCTCAGACGGCGTCAAGACCTTGAATTTGAGGTCACAAGGTAGACAAACCAACATCTTTCGAGAGACAAAAACGGTTACTGATGACAAGGCACGCAGAAGCCAAAGAAACCAAGATTCTTGACTGGCTCTCATCTGTTGAATACTCATCCAAGCATCGCGCAATCAGTGATCGAAGATTACCTGGTACTGGCCAATGGTTACTTGACTGTGAGAGATTCGGATACTGGCTAGAGCGTGCTAACCCAGTTCTTTGGTGCACTGGTGGTCCAGGTGTTGGTAAAACTGTGTTGACGTAGGTAATGCAAGCATTCTTAGCGTGAATGGAGACCTGACTCCCATCAGATCTCTTGTTATCGACCATATTATACAACAAAGGTTGTCCGCGGATCGAGGAATAGCATATTTCTACTTCGACTATCGAGAGCAAGAGACGCAGACACCAACCGTGATGGTTGCAAGTCTATTACGCCAGCTTGCTGCTCGGAAGGCAGACTTCCCTCAGATCGTCCTGGACTACTATGAAAATTACAAACAGGACCAAGCGCGGGGTTCCACCGCCGAGCTCCTACATGTTTTCAATCAAGTCTGCCTCATGTTTGGCCTCTGTTATATCGTCATAGATGCGCTTGACGAGTGCAAGAAAATCTGGAGGAAAGAGGTCCTCCAAATTTTGAAGGGTTTGGATTTGGGTCTAGTGCATTTGTTTGTAACAAGTCGACCGCATTCTCATGATATCAAGCAACATTTTGATAAAGCTGAGCAAGTACAGGTCGAGGCCAGCGAAGCCGACATCAAAAGTTACTGTTACCGCATGATGGATGACAATGAAACCACTCATGAACTCGTAGAAGGCGATTTGAGGTCGCATGTTGCAGATACTGTGTCACAGAATGCTCAAGGGATGTAAGCATTGCCTCCTATCTTTAATCGGTTCCCTACCATATCATCTTGCTGTCCGCCCAGTGCTCTAAGATCTACGCTCTATCAACTATTTCATGAGAGAGCAACAGCTCATATGTTCATCTAGGTTCCTGTTACCCGTACTACAAATGCAGGTCATAATCGAGGCCATGACGAAGGCAGAGATCAGAAAGTCTTTACACAACCTCTCAACCAACCTCAGCCAGGCGTTCGAAGACACCATTGAAAGAATATGTAATGGACCTCGCAACCGTAAGCAGATTGCTATGCAATCTTTGATGTGGATATCACACGCTCGCAGTCAACTGCGGATCATCGAATTACAACATGCACTGGCGACCCAGGTCGGAGATACAAAGTTTAATGAAGATAACCTCTTACAAGCCAAGTTGATCGTCGATTGTTGCTTCGGCCTAATCGTTCTAGACACTGAAAGCTCCATCGTCAGGCTTGTGCACCATACACTACAGGACTTCCTACAGGCCCGGCAGCAACCCCATTTTGCCAATGAAGAGACTCAAATTACTAAGATTTGTCTTACCTATCTTTCTCTTGGTCAATCAGAGGAATCTAGCGTACACCGCCAAGAGTATGGCCTTCACTCAATACGGGCTTCCAACCCTTTGGATGACTTTCCTTTCCTTGGATATGCAGCGGCTCACTGGGGCCATCATGCCCAAAACGCTTACTCAAATGAAATTGAAGATATTGCACTCACATTCCTTCGAAGCGCATCCAATGTGAGCCGCGCAGAGCAAAGCCGAACTCAACCTTCATCCTCACCCGCTGACTTATTGCGCTTTCGTGACATTCGGAGAAACCGCAGCCGGGCCAATCTCAGAGGATTGCACATCGCTGCTGGCTTCGGATTAGACAAACTCATACATTTGCTGCTTGACGAACGTCCGGATGCTGACGTTAGAGACAGCTACGGAAACACAGCCCTTCACGAAGCTGCCTGTAATGGACACATAGAAGCAACAAGCGCGCTTGTCAAGCGAGGCGCAGCAGTCGATTCGAGGGATATCGATGGCACTACACCAATTTATCTCGCTGTCTCTTTCGCTCACAAAGATCTCATCCTCAAGCTCCTAGAGCACGGAGCAGATCCGAATGCAGAATGTCTCGATGGTTGGACTCCCCTGCATGAGGCAGCCGACAAAGGTCACATCGATATAGTCAGATTATTGTTAGATAACAAGGCATCAGCCCACAGTACGAGTGTGCGTGGGTTAAATGCACTCCATCGTGCTGCTGGAAGAGGACATATAGAGATCGTTAAGCTGCTACTGAAACGAGGTTGTCCAGTCGATAGGCTAACTTGTGACGGGTGGACGCCTCTGCATGGGGCAAGCAGTAGTGGGAACCATGAAACTGTACGGTTACTACTTGAGCATAACGCGGCGATTGACCATCAAAGTGCCGATGGGCGTGCGCCTTTGCACCGAGCTTGTCGAAATGGCCATTTTCTGACTGTATCTGTGCTCTTAGAGAAAGGGGCTAATATCCTTCTGTCGGATTCCACCGGCAACACTCCTCTGCATAGAGCAGCAAAGGGTGGGAACACAAAGATCGCTAGAATACTTCTTGATCATGACGCTTCAACTGTAGTAGCCCAAATAACTGCCCTCAATGCCTCTGGTCGTACGCCGCGTGAGGAGGCTTCGTACTCAGGTCACTGGAAGATGGCAGCATTGTTGAGGGGAGAAGAGGTATTTCACCATCAATTCGATCCTGGTCCAGATCATGAATTAGCAACCGCGGTAACGGATGGTAATTTACCAAGAGTTCAAAAGTTGATAGATAACGGAGCAGATGTTAACCAGCCCCAAGACGATTGCCTGACCCCGCTTCATCTGGCCTTTCTTACAGGCAACGAAGCCATCGCTAGAGTGCTACTTGAAAACGACGCGACACTGAAGGTCAAGACTGCCGAAGGCTGGACAACGCTCCACTGTGCCGCCAAGAAAGGCGTCGAGAGCGCGGTCCGCCTATGTCTAGACCACGGCGCAGACGTCAAAGCTCGCACCCGAGATGGCCAAACCGCGCTCCACAAAGTGTGCAAAAGCGGCAGCGTCGCAAGCACCAAGCTCCTCATTGAGCGAGGAGCGAAGCTTGAAGCCGCAGACGATTGGGGATGGAGACCCCTGCACACGGCTTCGGCTGCGGGCTTCAAGGATATTGTGGAGCTTTTGATTGCTGAGGGCGCGGATTTGGAAGCGACGGACAAGGAGGGGAGGACGGTGCAGGCTTGCGCGGCAGGGGCGGGACATCACGCGCTGGTGGAGTATTTGAGGATGGAGAGGCATAGAAAGGACGTGGAGAGGCATAGGAAGAACGTGGAGAGGCATAGAAAGGATGTGAATATGGTGCTAGATTCGAATAGGAAAGGGAGTTGATGCAGACGTCGACTTGGCGTAAATAGTACCGCAAATTGGCTAGTCGAAACCTATATGTTCTGGGATATGCTCGCGATAAAAGGCAGTGGTATAGGTCGTCAATAGGTGTGATATGGGAGAGCCAGGTTATTTAACGATTGAATGAATCGAGGGGCAATCCCAGTCTAGGGAAGCCCGCTGTCATCAAGTCATTCAATTCGAAGCGCATTCGGGCAGCACTTCCCTATGCTACAATATCTCCGCTAGCTCTTGATATCGCTTATTGCCGCGTGAAATGTTAATCACAGGGCCTATCAGCTCTCAGATCAAGCAAGATCAAAGTAAATCAGGACACATCTTCATAAGCTCCTACCTCGCAGTCCTATACTTCCCCCTCCTCTGCTCCTCCATCAAACTCTCCTGCTGACTCGGCAGCGGGCCTCTCCTCCTCACACTCCCACCGTTCTCCACTCCAATTCCCGGCATCCCTCCAAAAGCGCCCGGTGGCGGCGGAGGTGGAGGTTGGAACCCCGGCGGGAGCAATCCTGGTGGTAATTTCGAGAAATCGAAGTTAGGCGGTAAGGGAGGGGGCGGTGGTAAGCTGTGGCCAGGACCTGATGCACCGTTGAATTGAGGGGGCGGAGGAGGAGGTATGGTGCCATTTCTGATCATTTCCTGGAGCGTTTGGGGATCTATGCCTGCGAGGCCGTTGGAGAGGTTGGGTGGTGGAGGGGGTCCGGTGCCGAAATTAGGTGGTGGGAGGATGTTGGGGAGGTTAGGGAATCGTTTGGATGGAGGCTCGTCGCTCGTGCTGCCGTTCGTAGGCATAGTCAGGCCTGGGATACCTGGCAGGATGGGCTGCTTGACGGGCATCTTTTGGTCTTCTAGTCCTCCTGCTTCGTCATCTAATTCTTGTTCTTCATCTTCGCGCATCATTTTCCGCCCTCCTCGCTTGTCCCATGTACCGAAAGCCTCGGCGGCGGCTTCGCCCAGATGGTGTTTGTCTCTGAAACAATCAGTTTCGCCAGGCCGTGCTCTGGTCCAGAATCTGGTGACGCGGTCGTTGGAGCCTGAGGCGAGGATGTGACCTATAGGGTGCCAGTCGATTGACCAGACTGCGAATTCGTGCGCATATTGGATTTTGTGAGCGGGATAGATGGTTTGTGCGGGTGCGCTGGCTGGGTCGGCGCTATCGTATGGAGGTATGGAGATAGCTTGACCCGGGGGGGTGTTGGGCTCGTCGAGTAGGTAGTGGTAGATACTGCCGTCTATACCGCCTGTAGATAGGAGTGAAGCGTGGAAAGGATGCCATGTTAGGGTCGAAATTTCCTTTTCGTTGCCGCGGAGTAAGCATATGTCTCGCATCATTCGTAGGTCAAATATACGGGCCGTCTGATCTCGCCCACTGGTGGCTAGCAATTGGCCTTTGACAGGCTCAAACTTGGTTTTCGAAACTGTGTTTTTATGACCATGGAGTGTAGTTAAGCATCGACCTGTTCGTGGATCCCATAGCTTTACCTGATGGTCCTTTGATCCGGACACAAGAAGACCTTTTGTTGGATGCCAATCAACCGACTTTGCGTCCCAACCATGTCCGGTAAGCGTTGACTCCTCAACGCCGCCTGCAAAGTCGAAGATCTTGAGGGTAGCATCATCAGAAGCAGTCACGAATTTGCTGTCATTAGGAGAAAAGGCAAGATCACGGACGGGATCATTGTGAGCTTGAATTGCTTTAACATTGTTGAATGTAGGTTGCCAGTATTTTACAATGCCATCTTGATCGGCTGATATCAGCCAGTCCTCACTATGTGACCATGATGCGGCTCTGACTGCTGAATCGTGTGCCTATGACCTACGAATTAGGCATGACAACAATAGTTGGAGAACCGGTCCTACTGACCTGAGAGATCGTCTCAAAGTTGAAGCCCATGCCATTCCATAATGTGAACTCTCCAATGCTTGATCCCGTCAGCAGCCGCCGACCTTCAGGTGTCCATCGCACAACGTTGATGGGGTGTTTGAGTTTGTTCAGGGAGGAATGAAGGAGCTTTGTTGGTACAGCATCCACCGCTTTATGAAGCTTTGCGGCAGGGGGTAGCATCTAAGGCAGCCACTCGGATCAGAAGAGGCCCATGAAAGTGAATGTTCTCTTGTTTTAAGCTACATACGTCGACTATGTAGCTCGGGCTTGGCCTCTCCATTTCCATACGCGCTCCTCCCTTGTATCGTGGCTGCCGGTGTCGCATCCATTGTACCATAGATGATGTATAGTCGGTAACAGGTCCTGCACACATGTCAGCATCCCTAGTCTGTCCCTCCGGGATGGTATACAGCCTCACTCAAGGCTTGAGCTGTTTACTGACTTCTGCCGTAGGTTCTTCGCTGCGGTCCCTCGTAGCTGCCTCCACCTCCGCCTCCGTAGCCACCACCCTGAAAGTCACGATCCATTGTCAACTTAGTGGCATTGCTCCTTCTTGAGGTGCTCTGGACTCATAACAGCATGTTTGAGGGAATGCATTTATGATTCGTCTCACTGGTGTAGGAATGGGAGCTGCAACAACAGATCGACTAAAGATGCTCGTGTCAAAACCCAAGCGGCGGGAGATCGACAATAGCGTTCATATTTAAGGTTAATTGCATAATTGTGCATATCTGGAGTTCCCCAACCATTGAAAAATTGTTGTGTTTACGTAGGTAGGTATTTCCAACCTTCTTCCAAAACACAAATTTTTTCTTTGTCACACATACTGTAAAATAGATTTTGGCTTCAGCCTTGACGGCATAGCTGGCTTTTTTTGTACTCATATCCTTTTGAAAGATAGAGATCGCACCCAAAAAGCGAAACTTGCTTATTTGTTTCCGGAATAGATTGCTTGGGGAGCCTCTCCGGCAGCGATATCAACAAAGAATGGGTTCCAACCACGAAACAACAGAGACAATTAATGGCAGTGGCATTCCAGACATGATAACGACAAGCAATGGCAGTCCTACCTCGCCTACCACAGAAAAGGCGGCCCGTTGCAGATATCGGCATCTTGCTCTAGTCCATCAAGGTCATCGCACTTCTTGTCTGAGCCATGATTCAGAGAACTCACCCAGCTTTCTTGGATTCAGGAACCTTATGGTTATTGTCTTGAGTAAGTAAACTTCAGCACCTATCTCTTGTCCACATTTGGGATTGCATGGAGTCTGAGCAAAGGATGCCATTAGTTGTAATGAACCTGCGACTCATTATGGAGAATTTTATGAAGGTATGTTCGAACGCTCAATTCTTTGCCTGTATCTTAGAACCTCATGATCATCTAGTATGGAGTCCTCATTTGCATACGATGTCACGACTACCGGAAACAAGACCTAATCCTCGGCGCCATTCTATATGTCATGACTCCATGCTATCTCTATGTAGCCTACATGATCGAGAGAGCTGCAAAAGATCAAGCTATGGAAGCCCTTGGCAAAGCGAAAAAGAACAACACTCAAGTAGTCAAGTCTTTCCAATCCACTTGGCGTAATATCGCTTGGGCCCACGGCATCAATGCAACACTATCGCTGTTAGTTACTAGTATCGTGGTATACAAATATATCCACCATCCCCTTATAGGGACGGTGTCTGAAGTCCACGCAATCATTGTCTGGCTCAAGATATGCTCTTATGCCTTCACGAATCGTGACCTTCGTCACGCACTCCTAAATCCAAATTACGCGGACCCACTTCCAGATCTCTATTCAACATGTCCATATCCGCGGAATATCACCCTCCGGAATCTTAGCTATTTTTGGTGGGCACCGACACTGGTCTATCAGCCAGTCTATCCTCGTACTTCACGCATCCGCTGGTTATTCGTCGCCAAGCGCATCGCGGAATGCGTCTCACTCAGCATATTCATTTGGCTTGCAAGTGCACAATATGCTGCACCACTACTGCATAATTCCATCTTTAAAATTGCTTCTTTCGACGTACCCTCGATCTTGGAACGGCTGATGAAACTCTCCACTATCAGTCTTATCATCTGGCTTGCTGGGTTCTTCGCTGTCTTTCACTCGTCCCTGAATGCGCTTGCAGAAGTCATGATGTTCGATGATCGAGAATTCTACACGGAATGGTGGAATAGCCCCAGCGTAGGTGTCTACTGGCGAGAATGGAACAAACCGGTCTATCACTTCATGAGACGGCATATTCACAGTCCGTTGATGGCCAGAGGCTGGAGCTTCAACGCAGCGAGTGCCTGGGTCTTCGTTTTCAGTGGACTGCTCCATGAATTATTAGTTGGTGTGCCCACGCACAACATTCTTGGTGAGCTCACATCTATATTGTTTTGATAACAGGAGATCCGTCGATTAACAAGCCTCCAGGTGTTGCATTCATAGGGATGATAGTCCAGATCCCGATGATTTATGTCACTATGCCACTTGAAAAAATGAAGGGAACTAATGGTCAGATCATAGGCAACTGTATTTTTTGGGTGAGCTTTTGCCTAGTAGGGCAGCCTTTAGCAGCCTTGCTGTACTTCTTCGCTTGGCAGGCGAAATATGGCAGCGTGTCCAAGAATTCATTTCGATGATCTGAGCTCGTCTCTAATTACAGATTAATAAATCCAGGCGCGCTCAGTTCAAGACATCTACAATGCTCATCACCCACAACGGCGCCAATCCAGCTTGCTGTACCAGTTCACGCCGGCATATCCCCACCGAGCCGAGCTCAGCAGGACTTTCATCCTCCTGGTGTTGTCCCCACAACCCTCCACTACGAATCAGGCCACGCATGAAACCACCTATATGAATAATGCCGGTCGACCCTCTCCAATATCACGAGAATGTAGCCATACCCATAGTCACTCCATCCCACCCCACCTCCTTCAAAATCCCCGTCAAAACCGTCTGCAGGCGTGTATGATGGTGTAAACCCCGATCATGCAGGACTCCTTCAATAATTTTCCGTTTATGCAAAGCATCTCCGATTCCACTGGATGATTTGACAAGAGCGACGAGGTGGATACCGCATGTGAAAGGGACGAGGAGCAAATTGAACACCTCGTCGGTACCTACTTTCGCCATTTCGCGAGTGTAGGTCGTCCATTCGTTCTGGAGGGCGGCGTCGTTCATTGCACGGCATTGTTCGAGGTAGTGCTGCCAGTGCGCGTGGAAGTGCATGGTGGGGGATCTGAGGTGGTAAATGGAGATGAGGGAGGTGGGTATGAGGGGTGGTATATGTGGTAAGAGTGTGGATATGGAGGATTAGGCAAAAGGCTAATAGAGTGAGAAGGGCTTTGGTGACTTAGGAGAGCAGATCGAGAAAAGAGAGATACGGTCAATTTATATTCGAAGATGAAACATGCTCATGTTGTATAATCACATGATCCCTAGAGGCCCAGCATATGAAGGTTTCAAGAGGGTGGCAAGTCTCCAAACACACCCATGCCCATTCGTGCATTAATCGGGCACCCAAAGGGTGGGGACCTTCAATATGAAGCAAGATATCGTGGGCGAAGCCTGAGAAAGACTGCACAGCTGACATTCTGATAACCGACAGCCCAATCAGTACAGAGCACAGGCTTCTAGGCAGCAGACAAGTACCACATCTGCATGCGCAAGGACGATGCGGTGGGGTGAATCCTTCCCATCATATGCCCAAATGAGGTTGCATATCATCTCCTTTCTTGCCGCTTACGATATGCATTTTTGACACAAGACCTGACAACAAGACAAGGCTACTTCCGCGCGCAAGACGCGCACCTAAGAGATTCGTTCAGCCGCAACCTGGAATGAAAAGTTTTAGCCGTGCCGATCAGTCCTGCAAGTCTAGACATTGTTAGTAAAGGGTTTTCGAGGTCCTACCGTTTCATCGCGCCCACGTGGCATACTTCGAATGGCGGTTGTCCCAGAATGGGTATGTGTATTACAAATTGGTCGTTCTTAGGTGGTTTCATAAGCACCTTGGGAGATTAGGTACATCGCGGATTATGCGGCTCTGCGACAAGGCTATGAGTCATTACCAATCACCCCTGTGTTCGTTGGTGGAGGCAGAGGCGAAAGACGTTTCAGTTCCAGTGAGTCTCGGATGGACCGAGAACTCTGCCGACTCTGAACGGAGGGAAGGAAAGAATTTCGAATCCGAAAGGTGGAATTGTCGATCTGTCTCCGAAGTATCGAGCGCACATGGTGTGGACAATGTTTGGCGACGACCCAGAGCTAAGAAATGAAGCGAGCATTAGAAATATATGTACGTATACCTGGTCACTTGCTTCCCAAACTCGAGATGTTATTTGCGGTTATGCGACGAGAATATGATTTTAGTAGGGCGCTGACCGTGCAGCAGCCAGCCAGCAGCCATGGGAAACGAGGCAAATGGATCGTTCTAGCCAAGACTATAGCGCTGGATGTAACAAATCCTTCCATGGCTGTGTGGTGCAATTCCCACAGGAATTACGTAGTCTTCGGAGGAGACAATGCTCGTAAGGCTACTTTTGATCAATGCGGATCATGAGCGACAACTTCGGCATTATGCCCATCTTTTGGTGGTCAGCAGATTGAAATCCCTTGATGCAAGCTTGAATACAATCCAATAATGCCTTTCCACGATATTATATATGCATGCATATGCGTGATGAACATGCGTGGCCATTGGAGCCGCTGTGTTGATAAGAAAGTCCCTGCCGGAAGGTTCTCAGGGTCTAGCCGCTAACAGCCGTCACTTTCTGCATGCTCGATGTCTGCATGAACAGCTAGCTTACAATGGCTTACAAACCTGGGAGTAGTGGCCGCGATGAATTTCTTTTGGGTCCAATCATATCGGAGCTTCACAGAACCCTGTGCTCATCTCTTACCTTGAAGTTTCATCCGATCCTTGCAGATTTTCGATAAGGCTATAGGACTGACCTCGCACTCAGGGTTTGCGAATGCCAATATATTTACGACCAATGGGACTCGGGGATTGTCGGCGTCGGCAATAGACTTGGCCTCTGACCTGAGTCTGGAACTATATTCTAGAACTAAAGAGAATGACTTGTGGATCTGAAACAAGGACAGAAGCATTGATCGCCCCATCTTCAGCATAAAAAGCTTGCATGAGTGGAGAGGCTCGGTGTAGTATGTTTGATGTCAAGTCGATATCGATTTATTCGTCTAGGGAGAGTCCAACCAAGGACAGCAAAGGATTTGAGACATGAAGACCTCAATGCAGTGCTTTGACCCAGGTGTTCGCCAATTGGTTTACCTGTAGAGCTGGCCAGAGCTCGGGCTGTCCACCAAGTACATGGATAGGCGTCTCCCTTCCAGGGGATGCGACCGAATCTGGTCCTAGACTTACCTTATAGTGGTAGTGACCGTCCTCGAAACACCCTTCATACCTAGTAATAGCATATGAGAAGATTCATTGGTGAACAATAATAAACGAAACAGTTCTCGCGCGCCGGTGCGGAGAATATGGTTCTACATTTCCTCGCTTCTGATCAGCAATCGCTCCATTCTTGATAGACTCAATCATGCCTCGTGCAATGTTTTCTTCGCAACAAACCACAGGACCCTCACCCAAAATTGATACAATTTTAGGTAACTACTGTTTGTCTTAGTTGATTTGCAAAAGCATTGAGAACTTCATGAACGATCCTATGTTAGGATGTAAGTCTGACATTACTGACTCGAATATTTGGCGTAAGTAAGCCTTGTTCCCTTACCTCCCAAGAATCAACTGTCTGCCTACCCGTAAACATATCAAACTCATATCGCTGGGTTCTCCTACCGAACGAACACTACGCCTTGAACATGAGATCAAAGCTATTGCAAATGTGTCAAAGCAACTTCTGTTGTTGCGTTTCAATGCGAAGAGCCTGCTTCACTCCTGGGCAATCTGAAGCATTCATAAAGCTCTAAGTTGCTGGTTCGTTCCAAAGTTCCTACCAAACTCTGAGGCAGCTGCGTATGGAGTTTGCCGCCGAGTCCCTTCGCTGAGACACTTGCCAGTAAAGGCTCAGAGGGAGATCTAAGAGAGCAGCATCCTCGCAGACAACGTTTCGATGCATTAGATGAGAGTAGGGATAGGTCAGGTAAGGGTGTTGGTTGTGAGGCTGAACTACGCCACAACTAATCTAAAGCTTATCTCTGGCGCTATCTGTCGCCGCCAGAGCCGGATTTCCACCCGCCGGATTACCACGGCACGTCACTGGCAATAACAGCTCAACCTCTCCTTGCTATCACGCATTGGCACTATTGAATCTTTCCTCACACTTTCTAAACTTCTGCTCGAGCTCCAAGAAGCAGAACAAACCTCTTACACAGCACAATGGCAACTCAAGGAGCTACCCAAATGCCGGGGCGAAGCACGAAGGGTAAGGGCGGCATAGAGCTCTACTCACCATCATACTTCGCTGCTTGCACATTGGGAGGTATCATAGCTTGCGGTCCGACTCATACCTGTAAGCATCTGCTCACAGTATATTCAAACAACTTACTGACGTCCTCTAGCCGTCACACCCTTAGATCTCGTGAGCTCTTTACCCCTCCAAGCTCAACCCAGATCTCCCACCTGCTTCCTCGAACAATAACACCAACTAACCTTCCTTCCATCCAGGTAAAATGTCGCCGCCAAGTCGACCCCAATATCTATAAATCCAACATCTCCGCCTGGCGTTCCATCTTCGCCAAAGAAGGTCTGCGCGGTGTCTTCTTCGGCTGGTCTCCCACCTTCGTCGGCTACTCCTTCCAAGGCGCCGGCAAATACGGGTTCTATGAGATCTTCAAAAACCTCTACGGCGAGCGGCTCTTCCCCAATGCCAACAAAACAATTGTCTACCTGGGCGCCTCCGCCTCCGCCGAGTTCCTCGCCGACATGTTCCTCTGCCCCTTCGAAGCGATAAAAGTGCGCATGCAAACCACACTTCCCCCTTTCGCAAACAGTTTGAGGCAGGGTTGGGGCATTGTGACGCGGAAGGAAGGGTATGCGGGGTTGTATAAGGGGTTGTATCCGCTCTGGGGAAGGCAGATTCCGTATACGATGGTCAAGTTTGCGACGTTTGAGACGACGGTGAATTACATTTATGCGACGCTGGGGAAGCCGAAGGAGAGTTACAACGCGTTGCAGCAGACGGGGGTGTCATTTCTGGGCGGTTATATTGCGGGGATTGGGTGTGCGGTGATCAGCCATCCGGCTGATGTTATGGTCAGCAAATTGAATGCTGATAGGCAGCGTAAGTCTTCTATTCCACAATCCACAAAATCTGCTTTAAATCGGGGGATAATCGCTCATTCGGTATGCGTCAGCTGGTGAGAGTGGTGGCAAAGCAATGGCACGAATTTACGGCAACATTGGCTTCAAAGGCCTCTGGAACGGTCTCCCCGTCCGCATCCTGATGATTGGAACCTTAACTGCTTTCCAATGGCTCATCTACGATAGTTTCAAGGTACCTAGACACCGCTCCCAGCCTTCTTCCCTCAGAGTCCTAACACCCCTGATAGGTATCACTAGGTCTTCCCACAACAGGAGGCCATTAAAAACCTTCATATCTAATATGATCAATCCACGAACGATACCATACGTGATTTCCCTAAGATCCCACATCCTTCCTGTCTATATTGTCCGGCTTTGAATCTTAATTCATGCTTTCTACAGGCGTTGAGAGCGTGTCTCAAACTTGCAAATGTACATAGACTTCACGTCCAGAGAAAAGAAAATTTGATCCGCGGATATTCTCCAGAAACTGGAAGCCAAGCTCCTCGGACGTTGGAAGCTTCAGATGAAATAACCAGTGCTCAAAAGGGTCTTAATCTCTTTTTTTTTTAGAGAAATGTTCAAAGGTAGATCCCATTTATTTCTGCGAAAGCTATTTACGCTATATACGCACGTAGCTCTCAAAGCGCTATATGTGCATTCCACGGAGAAACTTTCCTCATCCGCTCCGAAAAGAGAAACGAAAACGAAAAATCGGTTTGCAGATAGAAATCCACGTATCATATATCATCATCAATGCGTACCCTTTTCGTCGCTCGCTCCACCCCTCCATCTCCTTCCTCATCCTCATCCTCATCATCGTCCTCATCCTCATCATCAACCACAACATTCTTCCTCTTCCCCCTCTCCCTCCTCCGCTCCCCCTCCTTACCACCCGCAC
>NAPT01000410.1:0-26587 GCA_002927785.1 Cladonia uncialis
GGGGAATTTCATGATGGTTGCACGGGGGATGATGTGGAGTGTTGGAGTTGCGGCTCTGGTGCGGGGTTGTGGTGAATATATATAGGTTAGACGAGATAAATTCACTGTCTGTCGACTTGGAGGGATTATATCCCGTTCACGAGACGAGATGATCTTTTGAGTCCGCTGAACAACATCTACGTACCCTTTCTCGTTCTTAAACTCATCCGAGCTCGAAAATTCTCTCCCCCTGACTCGGAAACGAGGATTGAATTATGCTATTCTACCAGCTAGATGGGGTTTGGTGAGTTTACCGTACTGCATGCAGGCAGAAGGCTCAACTCCATTTGTCTTTGATTTGCTTCCATAGATAGTGTGAAATATATCTCATTGTAGAAAGCAAGGAGCGTATGATGAGCGAAGACCGAACTCCCATGTTTGTCAGCTCTCCTATCCATTATTTATTCCATTTCTTTGAAGTGTAGCATTCTCGGACTTTCAGTTTTGATTTCTTCTTCGAAACTGCTTTGCTATTTTCGAAGGTACCATGCTTTCCTAGTATGGTTTACGAGCTCAATCTATGGAGTGCTTCATATGTATTCTGGAAGTCGTACCCAATCATTCGTCCGTTGAGATGTTAAGCTGGCCACTCAGAAGAGTGGTGGTGTTAGAGAAAGAGGCGTTCCGGTTTGGGAAAGTGATATTACGGTTGCCAGAGGCTATAACCGTTAACTAGGGGAGGGTTGTCCGTCGGAGTAAGCTTGTTTCAAAGGGCAGATTCCCGCAGGTTTATGATATCTTGGGTGTTCTTTCTCTTCGGCTGTATAAGGTATGGTATTTAGCGTTATTATATGGTGCAGCACGTTGCAAGATGGAAGCGCCACAAGGAGGCAAATCTTCAATGGGATGACAGTAGGTTGTGACAGTCTTTGGATATTCACTCTAAAGAATTTCAATCGGAACCGAGCCTGCGTTGGCGTTCACTACCACCTAACGTCCTTGCCCATTGCTTGTTGAGCCCTTTCTGCTATGACATCTGAGCTACCTCGTCCTAGTATTCACAAGCATTCTCAATGTCTTCTTAGTCCGTAGTGACGTTTAATTGACCGTTCCCTGGAACTTTGCTCTCAAGGAAGAAAGCAGTTAGATTAGAAACAGATGCGTTGCTGCTCGGAGGCTCCGGCTCGTTGTGAGCTATGTCGACCTGGTTCCATATCACGTGTTCGCCGAATTTCCCCCTCCGCCAGCTAGCTTTGTTGTAGAGGAAATCGGTTAGTTGCTCCCACACTAGGGGGAGAGGTACCTGGCCTGAGGCTAAGAAGCCTGCAATTATGCCCGCCACAAGTGGAGCAGCTTGAAATGTGGTGTCAGCACCGACTTGAACGTTCACAAGGGCAATCTTAACCCACAGTATGATGTGCCACTAGATACGCGATAGGCCATATGTCCAGAAGCCTCAGCACACACTATACGCACGCCCGGGGCATACAGTTGTGGGCGGCCGATAAGTCTTTGGGATACCTGCCACCGTTCACCATTGAAGTACGAGGCTCCCACAGGAATCACACGATCGACAAATATAGCCGGGGCAGTGTCTACACGGTCACGGAATGAGCCTGTAGCTCCGGGAGTTAGTGCTTCATTACCAGCAGAGCATACGACAATGACATTATTATCGTAAAGCTCCTCCAGAGCGTCGCGCATTTCCATAAGCCAAGTGTCTTCCAATATGTCTGGTACCGGAAACTTAGTAGTCCACGATACACTGACAACGCTTTTGCCTCCACGGCCTTTTCGTTTGACATCGTCAGCAATGACTTTGAAAACGGAAACTAGAGAGGGCTCGAAATAATCAAGCATTTTAACAACAACCAACTTTGCTTCTTTGGCGGTCCCATATGCTCTCCCGGCCGCTTTGGATGCTGTGCAAGTACTATGGCCGTGGAAATTGTCTGGTGAATCCGATTCGCCTGGCTTGGCTTTGCCCCAGAAACGTGTTTCTGGAGTATAGAGCCATTCGATGCGTGATCTGGGGACATCCAGGCCTGGGGTAACACCTAGCTCGGCGTGATATATATAAGTCTGGACGCCGCCTGTTTTATAAACATAGTTCTGGTATCGCGACCAGGAGACAGGCCCTGGAGGTTGGGACAAAACTCGAAGTTCTGTCGCTCTTGGGGATATCTGTGTCGTATAACTTGGATCCGATCCCACTGAGATGTCTGCTTCGACCTCGCTAGGAGCTTCCACGGGAGAACTGTTGTTGAAAAACGTTGATTCTACGGAGACAGCTGGTTCTGCAACTACCTTGCTGAGATGGACTGCTCTTATCTGATCCCTCCAATCAGTAGAGTGCGCACCAAGAATGGCATCTTATTTACCCGTGGATCACTCCTAATCAATGTGTAGGCTATCGGGGTTAACCACGCCACCCAGAACTCTGGAATTGACTTCTCCCATCTCGTGTAATCGTAGAATTTTTCGGAGATCGCGCTGATGGTTCTGGCAAGATCATCACTAGCAGTTTGTTTTATATCACGCGCAGGGTAAATGATATACGGCTGAGTAACCGCTATGCAGGTGTTTGCTAGAAATGAAAGGCTGATAATGGAGACCAGCGCGAAGCGAGATATCGCAGTCGTCATGTTTGTGGCACAAATCTGAAACGCAATGAGCGCCTTATCGGTGCAGAAAGCCAATGCACTTGCAAGACCAGCTGCACCTTGTTTGTGTGAGACCGCAAGAGCTCATTACTAGGCGAGTCTATCAACATGGTATGTATTCCGGGGCTGTTGCGAGATTTCAGGCTAGAAGCACATAACCAGGCATGTTGCCATTTCCGATCGTATAACCGTATTCGACGAAATCTATGAGCATGTCGAAACGAACCTGAAACGAAACTATAAGCCTACCAAAACAACCGTTTCGACTACTCCGTCGGGTAATTTGCGCCACGCAAACCGCGCTTTGACACGTTTTTTTGCATGTAAATTTTGCCGCTAGTAAAGAAGCCACCGTTGTTCCGTGGATGAGACTGTTTCGAAGAGTACCGAATACAGGCTGACAATGGGTTGAAATGGTAGGGACGATAACAATAACAGCAACAATAACAGTAACACTGAAAATTAAGTGAAGCCGAGTGTCGGGTAAATCCACATAATTCACAATGATAAGCTTTCGCTACAAACCTTGCGGTATCGCTTTGAGGTGTTCTTGCGCGCGGATGAAAACAAAACAGGATAATGGTAGGCAGTATATGAGTTCGGAAATCAGAATGTAACGGGAACCAAGAAGAAAGTACAAACGCGACGTTGCCATCTTTGTCGCCATAAGGTGGCCTTGGGCTTGGCGTACCAATTGCATTTCCAATTAATCTAGCGTGAGAGCACTACAGCCGAAGAGTCACTAAGCCTCATAAGGCTGCTTCTGAATTGCTGGAGGAGGTGAAGGTATGAGGTATCTATGTATGCAAGCGTCTACGAGCACAATTCGGTACCCATGAAGCTGGACTGCTGACGGAATGAGAGGTGACAGAATTCGATTCGAATGCTAAATTATGCGAGAGTCTTGATCTCTGATGGATCGCTCGGCGGTGTAACATATTCCGTCTTTGTCCTCTCGATTTGAACAGGTGGCGGAGGTATGCTGATTCCCTCTGGTGGTCCCCCGTTTGCAAGTGGATGTCGTAAGGTTTCACTAGGAGGTGGTGGCGAACTCTGAAGCGATGTATTCTGAAGCGATGTAGTTGCCGTATCTAAACCCGAGGGAGGCTGTATGCTTGTAGCTATACTTGAAGTGGCAGCTGTGTTTTGTAGGGCTGATAGGCTCTCGGTGGGTTGCTGTTTCTGTGAGGCGGCCTGGCTGTGTGCAGTGGCCGGGCGACTGTTCGGCAAACTATTCTGCATGCGTTGGCTTTGAACATGGCTTGAGTGTGTAGCGATACGAGTAGCGAGTGAGTGTAAAGTTGCGACTGGCTCCTTCTTTTGTTTTCCATCCAGGCTGCCGACGCCTAGGGCTGTCATCTCGCCGTCCTCACCAGCATCAATCCAACGTACAGGTGCTGTGAGGAACAATTTTTCCGTATCAGAGCCGGGCGCAAGGGTCAAACACTCCTTGACCTGGGGGTCGAGTATCGGCAATTTTCCGCATTCGAAATCAAGTTTACCGCCATATTTCTTAGGAATGTTTTCGATATCGATGAAGGTAGTGAGGGTAGGTAAGACTTCGTGGCTTGAGAGAATGAAGATTTTGGAGGTGGTAATGGGATCGAACCATTTCTTGATCCAGCCCCAGACGGTAGGGAAGAAGGATGGTGCACCAATGATCTAAGAGCGGCTTTTGTCAGCGCTCAGTGAAGGTATCAAAGGTTGGTTGATACTTACAAAGATTCTGTCCAGCGTCTCGGGATAATGAGCTGTAGCTAGCGTGCTGGCATCCTGCATGTGACTTCTCAGATTCCAGAACTGCTTAAGTCCCACCTTTGAGATGTCAACGATGTTATTCGACTGATCAACCGGTGTCTCTGGATTCGGTCTCCCAGGCACAGCAGAGCATAATGGCATGACGAAGCGGGTGAGGTTCTCGTAAAGAGCGAAAAGCCGAAGCATCCTGGTCGGTGAAGGGCCTTTGACCTTGGCCTTGGATGTGGAAGAGCTATATGCAACCATCTTCTTCGAATCAAGCTTGCTAACCTCGTAGAGATACACAGGTATGCCGCGTTTATCTCGACGACCTGTCCATTGTGGGTACTTTGGAAGGTCAACTTAAAGCTTGTTTGTTTTGGAGAGCTTCCACTAACCACACTCCTGGCTTCCTGATAATCACGTATGTCTATTTTCTCGTATAACGCGTCAAGGTCATTCTCTTTACGCCAGATCTCGGTATCCTTGAACTGAGCGAAGGCATCTTGAGGTACGAATTTTCGAGCTCGTAGGTATCGGCTGGAGATGGTCACATTAGCGATGTGCGGCTAACGCTAGGGGGTAGGGACAACTTACATGAGTGTCCCATCGTCATGGCTGGCTTTTGTCTCAGCTGTGGAAGGTCTGTAGAGACCTTCCTTAATGCATAGCTTCTTGAATTCTTGAAAGGAGGATTCCTCTTCTTTGGTAAGATGGCCGATATGGCCCTTCAATCGGGTCTCGGCTCTTGCGGCGTCGGCCGGGGGTGGGCCTCGCTGGTTCTGCGGGACGTCGTCATCCATGATAGGAGAATTCACTGTCAGCAAGCTTTCATGGTACTAAGTAAACCTAGGAAGAATGATGGGGGTAGATAATGCCGGCGTGCTGCGGAGCGCGGTGTAAGTCAGATATAAAGCTACAAATTTCAGCCTCCGGATAACATGACGATATTCCTCCGCGGATTACTCAGCTTGTAAGGCTGGACCCCGAGACCGAATTAGGGTCCTTCCCTTACCTTACCTAAGGTGGTTCTAGTACCTCCTACCTACACCCTAAACCCCCCCAAAACCCCCCCAAACGGTGCAAGTCTGACAGCTTACAAAGCTAATACAATCTAGGTGTACACCAGTGTACCCAGCGCGGTACCGGTACGATGTGGCCAATACACTAGCATGGATTCATACTGTGATGAGCCTACAGTAATGTGGTCCCTAGTTCTACCAATAACCGAAATCATTGGAAGCCGATCAATACTATCGGCATGCCAACAAACATCCAAGATGTGTTTACTCATAAGATTCAGATATAGGTGTAGCGCTGCCGGAATCTGCCGTCACCATGCTGCATGAGAGATCGGCGAACTTTGCCCTTGTTTTGAATGCTGCTCTGGTGCTGATAGGCTCACAGCCAGTCATATCACTGGGTGATATTATACCCGACTTCAATTCTCTGGAGCGCCATGCGGCTAAAGCACAAGCGCTGCGGCTTTGCGGGCCACTCTGACGCTTGCCCCCAAGAAAGCTAAGGTAAAGGTAAGCGGCCAAGCGAGTCAAGAGAAGCCGGCATTGAACCGAGCGATGATGCAGTCTCGTGAACTCGCTTAAGGGCCTTCAATCAATCACCTTGCTCCGCTGTCAGTTGGTGCCATCAGTATCACTAAGCTAACCACCGCTAGATAACTGGCTAAGTCTTAGGACCGCCGGGGACGGGAAGTGTCGCACATGCCGTCTGCTGTATCCTTGACCCCTCGTGCCCACCCCTTCCAATATTGGTCACCATTCCCCAATTGCCCCTCTAATCGGCCCCGTTCATCCCATCAGCCCCGTCAGCCTACCCACTTACGTGTGGGGCCTTGCAGCTTGCAGCAGTCCGTTGTGATGCATACGTGCTACCTTTCCATTGGCTTCGCCCCCGCGCACATAGAATCCTGCCACTGATAAGCCACCTATTAATTGCAGCCTCTTCCTCCTTATTCGTGACCAATCTTGGAGATTGGAAGTATTGCTCTAATTAGAAGTGTTAGTTGCAAAAGGAAGCAAAGAATAGCATGGCCCAAATCCCAGAGAGAGCCCCTAATGTGGAGGGTCAATTGGAGGCCGATCCAGATGTGAGCTTCTTGCGTCTTAGAACTTGCCCTATGCAATAAGTTGCTGACGGCGGACAAAGCTATACGATGGGTCCGACTCGAGTCTTGGCGACGAGGTGTAAGCATCCTTTAAATACCTGTTAACAGTCCGCTGGATGGGTAAATGATAATTGCATAGGTCCAAATATACTGCGTCGTTGACAAGTAGCATTGAGCGATACCCCATCGAGAATGGTCGCAGGTAAGTGCGAGGAGTCCTGTCACTTGTATAAGTATAAAATGCTCATATCAATCGCCCTCAGATACCACGCGTAAGTGCTATTTGGCTTGGAGCGGCCTAGAGTCCGGGACTGATGTACCTTGTTAATCAGCTTCAAATCTGGAAGTATGTCAGTCAATAGAACCTTGTCATGGTAAGAGAGCTAATATACGGTACATCTTAGGTTATATCGTGCCGAACGACGAAGTAGACCCTACAATATGCTACTCTGCAGGTGTAATAATGCTAACGATTTGCGCAGAGCGAGCTGGATCGTCTCGATTTGACGCATCAAATGTTACGCATTACGCTGGGCGACAAGCTCTTTCTTGCCCCTATCAGGGAGAAACCAAAGAACATGCTGGATATTGGTACAGGGACGGGCATTTGGGCCATAGAGATGGCCGATGCATTTCCCGACACCCATATTATCGGCACCGATCTGAGTGCCACACAGCCTACCTGGTAGACTTGATGATTTGCGGTCCAGAGCTCTGCGAAGTTAACCATACTAGGGTACCTCCGAACGTCAAATTCGAGATTGACGATGCCGAAGAACCGTGGACATTCCCGGAAAAGTTTGACTATGTGCATGTCCGTTACCTGGCCGCTGCTATTGTAGATTGGCCGAAGCTGGTGCGCCAGGCTTTTAACGCTACTGCGCCTGGTGAATGGGCGGAGTTCCAGGATTTTGATCTTAAATACTATTCTGAAGATGGATCCCTTAAGGAGGAACACAATGTCCAGAAATGGATCACTACTTTGTTGAAGGCCGCTGAAGATTTCAAACGAGATCCTTCCCCTGGCTCAAAACTTGAACAATATATGAAAGATGCTGGGTTTGAAGACGTTCAGCATGAAAAGTATCGGATGCCAATTGGACCCTGGCCCAAGGACAAGCATTTGGTAAGCCCATACCAGACGACGTGAACGCCTTTGTACTAGATTAGATTTTCTGCAGCTGACCTAGCCTTTAGAAAACTATTGGCGCATGGAACCTTGTCCAAATCGAGGACGGCCTCGAAGGCTTCACTCTACGTCTGTTCACATCCGTCCTTGGTTGGTCACTAGAGGAGGTGCAAGTGCTACTCGCCAATGTGCGCAAGGATCTCAGAGATCCAAAGATTCACGCACAATTCAACTTGTAAGTCCGAAACCACCAATAATCCTCTCAAAATCGAACATGATAGGCTAATACGCGGAAAATAGCCATGTTGCGTACGGCCGAAAACCTAAATAGGCTGATAGACATACCCAAACCGGTTTTGGAGCAGAAGAACCCAAGATCGGATGCGTTACAGTGGTGTGATCTGGTTCGGTGGTGGTTTTCTGATGGCTGGGCAGGGTACGAGTATCTACGGTAAACAGAAACGTATGACTACGAGTCTCGTTATATATAGCAAGCTCCTACTACATAGCTTTGTCTGCAGTCTTTGTCATTTTCATGGGTGGAAGCGTCGAGTATCATTCGTTAGCGAAGTGTATCTTGCTCTAGCACCTCATAATCAATATATATATGTATGATATACACTCTGAACTTAGGACTGGAGATTGTCGTTTTTGTTCGGATAAGGGAGTACGGCCGCTTTAGAGGGAATGCTGAACGAGTAACGGGGAGAAGATGCACAAGGAAGCGGTGAGGCAGCAGGAAGAGAATGTTGCTCCCACCAGCCTAAGCCTCGGTCTGGATTCTTCATTCTGCATACTCAATTTGCCATCAAGGACCATTCCACGAACGGAGGAAGAAGTAGCGTGATCCTACATGTAACTCCGATCATGAAGAACGTTATGATGTCAGCTTTCATTGCAGATTCCCCTCCTCCAGCGCCTCCGCAGCACTCTCCCTGGCCTCCCAGAACGCAGTCCACATCTCAGTCCGAGAAACTTCTCGTCCAAACCGCTGCTTCAACTCCAACTCCAGCTTCTCCATCTCAGCCAATGTCTCGTGAGAAGCCATCATCAGCTTCCAATCCGCATATCCCGTGAGGGTGTACGGAGCCCAGAAATACGGATGGGCGAAATCGAGGAGAGGCTCATTGTCTTTGTTCGTTAGGTCATCGATGGCATCGAGCAAACGCTGACGACCTCCCTTCACAAAACTGTTTGGCTTTTGACCGATTTGTCTAACGAGTCCCATATCGAAAGAATCTCCATCAGGTGGTTCCTGGCTCCAGTGGTATTCAAGTTGTGTAGTATGCGAGTCGCAAAATTCCAAAGGTCGAGGAAGCTGCCAAAGTATCCACCTTTTTCGTGGATCAGCCAGTAGGTGAAGTAGGTGTGAAGAAGTGTGCTAACATCGTTGACCTTCCAGAGACAGCCAGCAAACAACTTGATACCAGTAGCTAAGATGGCATGTACAAAGCCGACGACGTCGTCGGTGGGGTGCGGATTGCCTGCTCCACTCATACAGGTGCTAAAGATCACAACTCCAGCGTGGTATCCGACACCTGTGAGATCCAGAATGCGCAGGCGCTCTCTCAATGATATGTATGAATTCAGTGGTCTGTGAGCATCGCTATAGCCATGGGTGCAGATGTGTAACATCTGAGCCTGGCTCAACTCTTTGCAGAAGTCATCGCGTGAGAGCTTGGCCGCGTTGAGAACATTGTGATTACTGAACATTCCGATTATCAGGGCCTCTATGCCACCCATGGGCAAGCGTGACTCGCCTTCAGGCATGACTTCGGCTTTGAGAGTGCCAGGCTTCGTAATGGCGGAGACGGCCTGCTGTGTCCGCCCCGGATGTTCGTTCCTGTCGTGGTGACAGTGAAATGCAAGACTGGGGATCTGCCAGACTACTTTATCGAATATCAAATGTTTAGAGTCGATACTGAGTGCTGCCAAGGGAAAGTGAGAAAGGTGTCCAGAGGGAACAGATATCAGCCGTGAGTATGATTTCAAAAGGCTCACAAAGGGTTTGATAACGACACTTGAGAGCTCAATGCCCAAGCGAGTCAGAATCTGCAGTGGTGCTTTTTCCTTTGAATGCTTCTAATTACCCGAGATATGCCGATGCAAGGATCGCAAAGCGTGCAGCGGTGGAGTCCGAGTCCCACCTACTCGCGCATAGGCCTTTTCCATCAATACAGAAGGTACCGAATCCATCGTCCCTACTTGTTGTGTACAAGACCAGTGTATCAGGCGCGATTGACTGTACCATATGGTCGAATTGAACACGCTTGGAAGCTTTCCGATATTCTGCTCCCGCTTCTCCTGCTCGATCATGAACCGCACGCCCTCTCGAGCCTCTTCCCCAATCTCTCGAAATTCAACTTCTTCCTCTGGCGTTCTAGAACCTAAGCTCTCAAGCTCTTGGTGAATAGTCCTACATTCCAAAGCCCGCCGGTATTGGGATTGATCTTTAACGGCTGTGGCGTGTAAGGCTTGTTGCTCATACGGACCTCGTGCCTTGACGCATTATAGGATCTCAATGGCGCGAGGAACAGGTGGAAGTCTAGGTCTCGAACAAGCAGGGTTTCTATTGGCTAGCCTTTCCACATTAATGTATAGATTGTTGCGCGCCAGATGAGGCACTTCACTACCACTCACAAGCTGAAAGTTACCTTCCTGCAGATAGAGGCACAGACGTGCGATAGAAGAGCTGATTCGGTTTACGTCGGTGTGATTGAACATCGTTCGAGTCCGCTCGTTGTCCAGCTCCCTTATCGTCGTATAGAATAAGTAAAGGCTTTGGGAATAGCTATATAACGCTTCTTCTTTTTTTTCTTTATTATTTTCTTTATTCTTAATAATAAATATAAGAATAAATAATAAAACTTTCTTTTTAATAATAAAGATAGTGATATAGACAGTAGATAGAAGAATGAGGTCTGCTAGGCAGATAGGGCTGGTAGATCTAGCAAAGCTAGGATAAACAGACAATAGCAATATACGGTGGATAATAATATATAAGATTGATAGAGTTCAGCGATATACGAACTCGACTATTTAGCTAACAACTACGGGTGATGACTAAGCACCCGCCTTGGCATTAACTATCAAAGTTGGATGCGCGTAGGATGGATGTTCTATATTAGATAGAATATAATTATTAATAAGACTTCTTAAGAATTTTTTTATTATAATAAAATTTTAAAATTAATTTAAAAACTATAAAAAATAATATAAAAAAAAATTAAATAATTAATAGAATATATATTTAAGATAGAAATAAGAATATTTAATAAAGAAATTATTATAAAACAACTCAGCGATCTTATATTTTAATAATTGATGTTAAGAACTAGAGCTAGAGTATACTCAGATAATTCTTAGCTAGATAACTGAGCGCTGTACGCATCGCAGCTCTATTATTATTATATATTATTATTATTAAATAAAGCTATCTATTATCGCTGTAAAAGCTTTATATCTACCGAATAGACAGATTACTATTCTATCTCGTAATAGAAATTATAATAATATTAATAATAAAGTTATAAGATAAAAATAAAATTTATTATTATAATTTATAAAATATATATATATATATAACTTTAATTCTACTTAATTTAAAATTATCTAAATAATTAATAATTAAGTTTTATATAAATAATAAGTTTATATAATTTTTAGTATATACGCCAGCTATTTTAACACTAACGCGGCGCTACCACAGATTTTTTACAGGTACGATAAGGGAAGGCGTTCGGCCGATCCTCCGAATCGGCCGAGGTCTTTCCACATCAACAGGGGTAACATTGTGATTCAAAGGCTTCGATGACGGCCATCGAGGGTTCCTAGGGCATGGCTGCTATTAAAACAGGCCGTCTGCAGTCTAGCTCAGAACATTAACATGCGCCACCATGCGTCCGGATAAAATGCCAACCGGTAGGATTAAATGACGAAGCTCAGGCTCGCAGTCTTTACGTTCGGCACCAAAATACCCAGTCCACTCTGTTACACTTCATAGATTTCCCTTCGCTGTTCTTGAATATGAGACTATCTGCTCTCCTGAAGGCATCCTACGCCTACGGCGGTCCTTACAAACTCCTCTTCCTCAACCTCCGCGGCGGCCAATTCATAGGCGCCATCCTCGCTCTCTCCTGCTACGCCTGGCTCCTGTCCACACTCTCGTCGCACCACCTCGCCATAGCCTCCGGCAACAAAGCCATCGTTGGCATCGGAACCTACCTCTCCATCTACATATTAGCGTCCATGCCGGCAATCTGGCTGTACTTTGAAAAAGCTTGGTTTGAATGGGCGAGCATGGGTGGAGATGTGCTCGGTGTGGCGGGCAGCATTGCGATTGCCGTTCTCACAAGGGGATCGACGAGTGTCTGCAGCGGGCTGTTTGTAGCGGGGGAGGAAGCGCAGGTTGGGAAGAGTACGGGGCAGCAGGCGTGCAAGTTGCAGAAGGTTGTGTTCGCGACGGGGATCTGTAACTCGTGAGTCTTTCCGTTAAACTTTTGAATATCCTGTTTCCATTTCTCTTGAAAGCATCTCACGGGACGGATTTCGAAAGCTGACGGTTGGGTGTAGTTTGATGTTCTTTGTTACTTTTCTGCTCTTTGCCGCTTTGAAGAACGAATTGATGGAAAAAGAGCCTGGAAAGGGGACAAAGGAGGAAGAAATTGGCGGGGATCACGACATCGAGCAATGACGACGTCCGAGGGGAGAGAGAGGGTGGACTAGACTTTACTCTCCATCTACCGCAAGCCATACTGTGGAATAAACCCCATATCCGAGTTTGCGAGGGATTCGATAGCCCGCGCCTTTCAAAAGGTCGCCGAGATGGACTGGACATAGTAGGCCTGGCCCGTAATGGCCCATGAACTCCGTCCTCATGTCCAAATTTCTCTCGTCTTCTGGTAACGACGTCTCCCATGGTAAGGAATTGGGGGAGGCAGAGGCAGATTGAGAGGCCATAATGGCCAGGAAAGGTATATGCAGTGACACTCAATGTTTTAACCCTGACTCCTACTAAGCTGTCTTTACGTCGAAAACAATTCAGACCTTGAAACATCCACCAGAATGCCCTTTACAGTGCAAAGACGTAATCGAGAGTTCCATGAACACGCAGTCGGTCAAAAGCAAGGCCCGACTGGGCGAGATCGGCCCTTGTCACTTAAGCCCATTCCTTTCCACGACCGCCAAGATCTTTCCTGGATCCTAATTCTAGTACCAGTGGTCTTACCCATTCGGGTAGCAGGTCCAGTACAGGTAGCCTACGCACAGTACTAGTAATCCTGTACCAGCCATATCTAGCTTAGCGTACCCGGGGCTTGTCCCACTCACTATTCTAGTTAGCAGACAGCCTACTGAAGCCGACTCAACGCAGCCAGTTCCTACCCTACAGTGCTCCCTTGATATTCCTCTATTATTCCCCCGCTACTCCTTTTTACTTCTTTATTACTCTCTTTAAAATATCTCTACTCTCTTTTCTAATTAAAAATAATAATTATTAATTCTAAGTTTAAGATGTATATAATATATATTCTAAATTTAAGATTAATAATTATTATTTTAAGATAAGAAAAGGAGTAGAGCTACTTTAGAGAGAGTAGTAAGGGAATAAGGAGAAGTAGTAAAGAAGTAAAGGGAAGCACTAAGTGAGTACTAAGGGAGCAAGGGGGGAGTACTATAGGGAGGTACAGGGGCGCAGCAGATAGGAGCCTGAAATGGGTCCCCTAGCCTTTGGCTTAAGCTGCCCTCGTTGTTTTCAATATCTTCAGCCCCGCCTGCTACCCAGAATCTGAGACTTCCGTAGAATCCTTCGAGAGTTGAAGCAATTGGGGGATTCCCAGCGAGGCCCCCGTAATGGAATAGCAAGCCCAAAATTGTTGACGGAATTGGCTGCACAGTGGGGTTGTCAAGGCCGAGCCTCCGGGGCCGGCGGGGTCTGTCCCGCCGCTTGGAATTGCCTCTAAGCCTCAGCGCATCCTTACCTTTCAAAACCACCGTCAGCGTCTTTAGCACCCAAAGAGAGCCATGTGTTTCTATTGTTGGTATTTCGGCCCTGACATCATACTGTCAATGCATCACACAATGGCTTCAACAAGGTCCAAGCTAGCCCTATCCCGCGTCTTGGGTGGACGCTTAGACAACTAACAGCTGGGAAATGGTAGCTACTTTTGTTTGGTTTCAGAGTCACTGCCTATGCATATACTTATTAATACGCGCACCTCAGCCCCCAGAATCCCCAGAATACCTGTTTATGTTCTTCTGTATGATCCCAACGTGCTTCCCATGTGGTCGCATCTCGCGGGTGATGCGAAAGTGTCCAGCATTTCCTTCACTGCCTTCTTTTCAAGACAACAGCCTTGCGCATCATCATCATGGGAGGTAATACGGATAGACGAGGCTGAGGGCGTTGCTTCGCCACTTGCGTCCCAGCTTTATAAAGATGTCTTTCGCGATGCGCACTAGCGCACAAATGGTAATGTTGGCTCAGCTGCATCATTTTTGCCTTGGACTATAGGGTCATATTCGCCTAGTTTCAATTATGCAGATGTCGTCATATATCATATTCAAGTGAGACCTCTGGCCGCAGAATATTGTTTGCCCATATGGTGTATAAGATAATTATGACCAGCACACGCAAGAATTTGTCTCTGAATTCAAGGTCCTTGTGCGCTTATACTTTACGAAGAGCTATGGAGAGCCAGCAGAACGCTGCTCTAGCAAAACCATTTCAAAATGCTCGTCTCTCGTGAGTCAAGTCCTCCGCATCGATATTCCATGACGCTGAGTCAGGATACCAGTGCAGTCGAAAGTCTTGAGGTGAAGGATTTCGTTGCTGCTCTTTCTTCAAAACCTCTCAAGGCCAGCTCAGCTCCGAGACTTCATGTCCGCATCATTTTTAAGTAGTCTCATACAGTCCTCAAGCACTATCACCGCCTAGACAAGATCAAGGCCAAGACTAAGACTCAGGGGTACCATTTCGGTATTCTGTTCTGCGCCGTGTCATCTGGAATCGTATTTCTTATCAACTTGATCGGTTGCAGCAATTACACCATGCAATGTCTGGCATCTCCTACACGCAAAGAGATCGACAAAGCCCACAGTCAGAAGAGATGGCTAGATATTGGGGTTCCTCGTACAAGAGATATCTTGCTGATCTCTCGCTGGCGAGTGGTCCTCTGGTGTCTTGTCGCCCTGTCCTCCGTTCCTCTACACTTACTATACAATAGTACTATACAATAGCGCTATTTTAAATACGCTCTCGACACGGGAATATTCCGTCTTCATCGTGGACGATGGTTTCCTTCAGGGGCAGCCTTTCAACGTAAGTCTATCACAGAGATCTCCATGCTTCAATTCATCATCTCGGGCACATTGCTAGCTTTCCCACCATCGTGCAGCGAGCCTTGTGTCAAGAGCATGTAGGCAGCGCAAGTGGCTCCTGAGTGGTACGTCTATAGGACGATGACAGCAACTGTACTCATGGAGCTCTAATGGATCCACGTCCTTATCAATTAAGTACTAATATCTACTCCAGCTTTCAAATACTGTATGATTTTGGCTTATCAATTTCCTGAGAAACGTGCTGACCAAAGTGACAACTTGCGGAGATAATCATGATGGTTGAGATGTGCTGATCTTGAGCTAGGTTTCAGACTCGTACCTCCAACCCATCGCACAAGAGTTACAAGTATCGTCAAAAAGCTTACAAAGACTAGACAACGAGGCATGCGTCAAAGCTCACTCGACTACGTTCATATCCGCGCGCTCAGATGTCCTGCTCGTGACCAATGAGTCACAAACGCTGTGAAATCATAGTCAGACGGGTTCGGTGGCGTATTATTGGCCCTAGAACACTCCCGATGGAAATGCTGGGTACAATATCTCCTGGATGTGCAACATTCGGTATAATGCGACAGCTTGCCCGCCGAGCGTCCAAGTCAACGCTACTACACCTTAGACTCCCAATCAATGGTCTGAACGTAGATCATTGCTTGAGTCAGCTAGTGGATGAGCATTGCAAGATACAGTTTAGTGTGCTTATAATGGTGGTAATATTATCCTGTCTGCGGGCCTAAAGGCGCCGTACTCAATGTTCTTTGACCAGCGCACACCCTCGCTCTTTACAGTATCACGACCATAAAGTGAGTCCATGGGATGTTAAACAGGGCCATTTGGGGCGCTGTCATGTCTGATAAGTGGTTTGCGCAGTGCGGTTTGGAGGCCGACGTGGGACTATATTGTTACGGTTTGTGGGTCGTGATCATGGAGAAGCTCGAGGTCGCAGTTTGGGAGGCCATGAAGGGAAGATGGCAGGGTTTACGTCGCGTTCATTGATGAGTTGGATGATTGAGGGAGGGTATGACGGGATTTCTTGTTGACGTGTCCATGCATTGTATGCCGCGCAACGCCAGGACCATCTCTTCGTCGGCAGTCTTGAACATGAAGTAGATAGATTAAGAATTGAGTTCGGGTTCTAGTATGGATAGTGGCTTCATGAAGAGACGTAGGTTACCGCGACCTCGACGGGCGAGCCTTCGGCGTAGCAGGGCTCCGACATCCTTGGGGGTATGCAAGGCTCGGGATGCTGAACGGTTCAACGTAAAGTAATACACACAGCGTCGATAGACCAAGTAGCCCTTCTTTTCTGTGTCCCGACTCCCTTCAATTCTCTCACTGATCTGGAAAGGAAGTGTATTTGCTCAAGGCAATGCCCTCGATTGGGCCAACGTTCTCTGCGATAGGTCGTCCGTCCAGCCCCGTCTGCGTCTGCTTCTGGGCTATATCTCGAAGCACGGCGGGGTCGAAATATAACGGATCGTGGCTCTTTCCAATTACTGGAATCATCTGCGCAATCAACCCCCGATTGAATGCATAATGTGCTGTAACGATGACGCGGGCGGAGAAGCGTCGCTCTTCCTTCATATTTACGACGAGAGCCATCGTCGTCTCTCTCGGCATGCCCGATTTCAGAACATCGTTTTCCTCGACGGTCCAGGTAATCCTGTTCCGTGCTCGTCGACCCGAAGTTACACCGTGCACGACCAGTCGCCCTTCTCGAGGCCTACTAACTTCCATTGAGAAGTTGGTGCCGATTGTGGGGCCATTGGGAATGGAAGACACTTGGGCATTGACCTCGTTATGGTAGGAAACGGTGCCAGTAGATACAGCCCCTTGGTGTTCTATGGGATGATGTCGGACGACGCTAGGATTGGGTTTGCTGGGCGCAGTGAGATCGCTTGGAGCGTCGTCAAAGGTGATCTCGATAGTCGCCATTTGTACCCGCTTGAGAAAGCCATGAGACAGTCTCTGGAAGGAGAATTTGAAACAGAGCAGGAACGCGAGCTGACCGTTGAACGTACCGATGCGGATAGGACGCTCGAGCTCGGCCTGAAGACGGGTGCTGCGAACTTCTTCGGCGATGATCTCGCGAGGTATAGACTCTTCTTCGGCTGTGTTTGTGCTGCGCGAGCTCAGGAAGGAATAGGTCGAGGCATCGGCAGAGGAATCGATGTCGAAGGGAATGGACCAGGAGAGGTCATGAGTGGTGGTGTTGGTCGAGCTGTCTTGGGATGTCGTCATGCTTCTTTTAAGCAACCAGATAAGGAGCGGTCTGACTCGTAGCAGATCTAAGACCCTTCAACTATAACCAGAGCAACAGCAATTATCTGAAGAAGGCAGCAAGGGTAATGAAGGTTGCTGAATGACATGGGTTCGACAAGTTCGGAGGGGTTCAAAGGGCAGCTAGCGTTGTCACGTTATAGCCCCACTACTGACAGAACGAACCTGTATCTTCACAGCACGCAATGTCAAAACCAAAATGCGTGTATACCGATCATTATGCTTGACGTGGCTCGGAGGGAGCATGGTGATACCATGAGCATAAGGCATGATGCAACCTTACTACGGCCTCAACATTTCTCTATACCACTCTGTGGATACCATCGCGATCCGGCACCTCGAGCAGGCTATTGTGCTGACGGAACAAGGCGCCTATACAGAGGCACAATGCATCTTCGACGATACTCTCGCCTTACAGAGACTCACACCTGTTGTTGTCCTTGCGAGAGCAGAATTGGCCCTCAAGCAATTGAAAGTAGGCCTCCTCTACAGGTTACTTGATGAGGCTTTGGGAAGAGCATCGGAGAGTCTCCAGGATGGGGCCCTTGACATGGCCGAGTACCGGTTGATGGCCCTGTTGCGTGCCTTTGGCGCACTTCTTCACAAAGGGATCATAGGCCCTGCATTGGATGAAATACGTAGAGCTCAAGGTTGGCTTCAGGATCTCCCAGTGAGCGAGTATACAGACATACAGGTTGGTGTGCAAATTATAAAGTCTTCGGTTCTACTGCTTACTTATATTGAAGGTCAACTTTGTAAGAAGATATGTTCTGCTAGTGCTATACGTCACTCTGGAGTCGAATTACGTTGGAGGCGAGGCTGCCATGATCCCGAAGCCGACAAACGAGCCGGTTGAATGGCAGGGTCTGACAGACTTGCGTGTCTCTCTGCTAGAACGAGGAATGCTCAACGAAGCTCTTGCGTTGTTCAAAGTCGAGCGCAGCCGTCTCCCGCCAGTTGAGCGAGCTGACGCTGCCCTCTCGTTTTTGGACCATGTCAAAACATGCACCTCATTACCAGAGGACAGAGCCACTTGGGCTCGAGCTGAGTTAACTATCTATTTAGCGCAAGGGTTCTTTGAGAAACGAGCGGCAGAAAAGGGAGAAGCTGAATTTCAAAAGGCAGAGGAGCTGTTGGACGTCTGGGTCACCCTTACTGGACATCCGAGCAAGGACCGCTTGTCCTTATACCTTGATATCCGGCTCCTGCGATTACAATACGATGCTCATGAGGATCCTGTCAAGTACTTCGACCAGAGTGTGAAACTTCTTAAGGTCATGAAAGCTTGTCACCATACCTCTACGTCTGTTTGCTATGGTCATGCGATTGCAGCAGCGAATGCGCTCGACATGTCTGGAATCTCTGATCCCTACAAATCTTATTTTTTTAGTCTGCACCTAGAACGCGAACATTTTCAGGAATTTGTCCTGGAAGATATTCGCACATTGTTCTCTGATCATGGAACGAAATTCCTGGATTCGACCAACAATGTGGTCGATGTTCGAAAGGCACTGGAGTGGTTGGACGGGTTCGTAGAAAAGTACAAAGATTTCAATTTGCCTATTAGGCTTAGTGAGATGAATCGTTGGCGTAGGTTGGCCTACAAACGACTCGGTGATCGTGAACGAGAAGCGCAAGCGGATGCGGAAGTAGAAAGAGTAAAGTCTTCTATTCCTATGACCATGGGGCGTTTGGTTGGTGTACGACAGCCTAAATCGGCCCCCACAAACCTTTCATCGGTGTCTGAATCCAAAGCTGAATCGGCCTTTCCGCTGGATCTGGCAGAAGATAATTTTTACATGGAGTGGTATGACGCAGCTGGCAATTCGGATGCAAAAAAAGCAATAGCGATGCGTGTTTTCCTCCGATGGATGTTAGTTGATATCAAAAAAGAAAGGGTCAGCGAGCAAGAGGTGCTGAGCATACTAGGTGACATTAAAGGTGGTAAGAACGTGGATGTTATAGATAAGCTCGTTTCGTTGTCACCCGACGATGTCTTCGCTCTCCTGTATCTGCAACGTGGGGATTCTCAATCAGTACCTGTCGATGCAGACGTATGGAAGACACGGGATATTGCACTCGACTTATGGCTTTCACGTTCGGCCGAGTCGCCCTTTAACGGACGACAACACTTACGGCTGGTCCTCCAGGAGATCCGCAAAGACAGCGTGTGCAAGTCCCGTGTGCTCTTGAATATAAAAATCCTAGAGATCGAAAGGTGCCTTGCGATGATTGATGAAATGCCGCCTCGGGTGAAGGAACGCGTCGTGGGAGAGATTCCTGGATGGCAGGGCGGCATTGCCGACCAATGTATGCTCCATGTGGTCCAATCTGAGGAATTTGACTCCTTCGAGGTTGGATCAGCTCTCGATCGAGGCTTATACGAATGTCGGCAGTCGATTCGTGGATACAAGGCTCAAGGAGAAGTGTTATGTCTAGCGATGAGGCGGCGGATGTTGGCCGAGCTCTGCGTCTTCAAAATTCATTGGATGCTGCGGCGACCAGAGAGGAGTGTACTAGATTCAGGGCTGGCTTCGTTACAAAACGAAGGTCTTCGATGCTTGGAAGAAGCGGATACATTTTTCACTTTGAAACGTGAAGAATCTACGTGGTCCAGTAACTTTGAAGGCTTGGAGGACCGTGAGCGAGCGACTCTTCTCGAGAATAGCTGGAGACTCCCGCAAATAGCTGTACAACTTCTCAACTCGGGTACGGAGCAACCAAATGACGACATCAGGGAACAGATTTGGAAGTGGGTGCAGCGCTCGAAAGCCAGATCTCTTGCAATGACAACGGGTGGCGGTGGGATCATCCCATCTGCTCTGCTCCGTCAATTTATGTTGTCGGATATATGTCGCCCTTTGTACGAAAGGATGATCTCGCTACAAGAGAAGGTACAAGCAGCCCCATTACAGGAGAGGTTTGCTCTACGGCAGGAGCTGGACCTGCACAAGTTGGGCATGAGGAAAGAGGAGCTACTGAGGGAATTCATTGACCTTAAAGATGGTAAACCGCTGAACTCTTCTGACATTGACAGGATATCTGTAATGACTAATACGCCGTTCGTCCTTGTCGACTGGTTCCACATCTCTGGCGTCCTCGATGATGGCGAATTTCTCCTGCTGACCAAAAGATCGGGATCAGCTGCCACGGTCTCCGCACTGGGAACAACACCTCAACAGGCAGCAAAATGGGTCGATCTATACCTGGACCGTCCATCCTCCCAGCTACGCACAAAGCTGACCAGTGACATCTCTGGCCTGGTGCAACCTCTTACAAATTTAACCCAGCCAGGGGAGATAATGATTTTCTGCCCGACAGCGTTACTCCACCGTATACCGCTTCATGCGATCGAAGTAATTGCTGATGAATCTCTTGGCTGGGAGCCCTTGATCTACAGGAATCCCGTACTTTTCATTCATAGTCATTCTCTACTTCGAGTATGTCACTGGAACTCGCAATTCTCTGCTGAGACGATGGCGCCACTGAGTCCCTTGATTATGAACGGGATTCCGGACAGGGATGGAAACAAGGCTTTTGGCCACGGTCGCGACTCGGTCAAGATGCTCGCCGCACAGTTGGGCGCCATGGCTTGGCTAAATGAGCAGGCGACCAAGTCTACGTTCGTCGAGCATGCACCTAACTCAAGACTTATCCACGTGCATAGCCATGTTTATTGGGACGCGGCCGATCCTCGAGCGCATCACATCAATTTCGCGGACAGCGATACGGTAAGTGAGAATGGTAAGCTAACAACACGCGAGGTGTTTGCGCTCCCTCTTTCGAAGGGCTGCCACGTCAGCTTGGTGGCATGTTCAGGAGGGCGTGCCAGAGTGGGCTCAGGCGACGAAGTTATGGGGCTCATCCCAGCTCTGCTACACTCTGGAGCCTCTTCGACAGTCTCTACGCTTTGGAATATCCCCGACCAAATTGGCGCGAACTTTACTGGAGCCTTCTATCGATCATTTCTCAAGGAAAGCAGAACTGTGCCCGCTGGTGGCTTTATCAACATTGCAAAGATTTTTCAGAGCGCTGTAAAAGAATTGGATAAGGATGAGAAGGATACCGTGCTTCATTGGACGAGCTTTATACTGCACGGTTTCTGGTTTTTCTTTGTGCCTGCTAAGGATGCAAAGCCTCTTGCTTGATCAATTGTCGAATATATCAAAGCACCATCTGGTTCTATTTGTGGCTCCATGACCTCTACAAGCCCGTCGTGTCTCTTGTCGCCCCCTTGCGTTCTCTTAGGGTGCAATCCAGCATATCACGTCTCTCGCTATGACTTCTTCTCTACCTCACATAAGTTTCGTCGGCGGAATCCCTCGTATGTTCGTATTATTACCGATCGTTATTCGCGGCACAGCATTATTGAGTGCAAAGGAAGGAACAGCCGTAGATACGTGATCAAGCGTACTCCTCTTTAAGGACAATGAATGGGCGTTGTACGACCAGGAACAGCAAGCTATGTACGCCAACAAAACACACCGAATACTGTTCCGCCATCATATAGGGTACAGCGACATACGGACCTAAAACAAGATTGGGTTCTAGGCTTTCCTTCCTACTCACAGCAAAGGATGCGCAGACCAAGAAATCCGAGCTTATGGTCAAGCTCGTGAATCTCGAACAATTACAGATCTCAGTGCCGAATACCTGAAGAGACCTGACGAGTTGGCTATCAGACTGCCACAAGATATTATCGGCGTGGGAATAGCTACACTCAAAGGAATATGAGATACATCAAAGCATGAACCGAAAGGGTTTGGCTTCCCAATGTTGTTGTAAGCAGCTTTGATCAGTCGAGTCACGATAGAATACGGTTTCCTTACCCGGGGTACAAAGATGTGAAAAGGACAGCAATGACCGGAGCCAGCATACTGTCTTATAGTAGGGGATAGGCTCCCAGCAATAGGCTGCTGGAATAGCAAACGTACACAACGAAAGGGACCTACGGGTTATAATCCTCCCATGCTACGAGCGGGTAGTGGAGGTGATTTACATAACACTAATTAAATACTAACTCGATATTAGAGAACAACATGTAGGCTGCTGATAACCCTCGCGAAAGCTATACTGTTGAAAATTGGCTTATATCACAGTATATTTGTCTCTGCCTTGATAAAGCGTGCTTCGTAGCCGTCCAACTATCCGCTCCGATACTCTCAGAATGCTCCAATTGGGTCTGTCAGCTATGGAGGGACAGTTATATAGATGAGGCCAACCGTAAGTCCATATGGAGGACACTGAGCTCCTTTCCTTGGATTGACGGGAGCCAGATGGATATGTACTGGCTGGAGAGACAAGAAATAGCCATTGCGTAGCGTGGCACACTTTGAAAATTTTGAAAGGTCATCAAAGCGCGTAGTAGGTAATATGGAATACTGTTTTAAGGACTATAGAGGGTGCGCAGCAGTAAGGGCAGCCTGAAGGCGGCGGGAGTCTTGTTTTTTGAATGATCTTTGCCGAGGTCCGGTGTTCCTACGCTAGGATTTCCCTTCTAGTCCTTTTAACTCATTGGAGCATCTTTACTTAGATATGTCCAGTTTCGAATCCGTCATGCTTCGGTACTGAGCGTGTTTAGGGCGCCGAATTGATGAAGATTCTTGGAGAGGCGTGAAAATTTGTTGGCCTGAGCTGTATCCTTCCATGTAGATACTAGAGCTCGGAAGGCTCTTCTTATTATCCGCTACGCTCTTTTTCCGCTTTTCTTCCTGCTCGTCTTCTCCTATCTGTTCCTCTTCAGAGCAGTAATCATCTACCCAGTCGGCTTGAAGGGCTAGAAGATCCATTGGTGTCCGATCATTAAGGAAGCGATCGCATCTCACATACGTAAATATGAACTGAAATTGATACTGCAGCCGCTGAGTGAGCCATGTAGGAGGAAAGATCGTGGGCAAGGCTGGAACAAACGGCGCCATACGTGAGATTTAGCTAGGCTGGGCCAAATAAATATAGGTGAGAATCCAGTAAAAAGTATTAGATAGTTGAAAACAGTACCTATAAAGAAAAGAAATCTATGCAGGCGGGCATATGTCTGAATTTTATAGGCCTAAGCCGTGGAAAGTTTTCTCAAGAAATAACTAGATATAGGTCCTGGCTTAAAAGTATACATCCCCACAGATATCTAATAAATTGTATTTCCACTATGGCGTTATTGCGGAGACTAATAGTAACTCGACAAATCTCTGTTCAGCTTTCCGGCTGAACCAACGTCATGATCGAGACTATTCACTTTAAAATATGGAGATTGGCGTACACCCCAAGCTTATTTTGCCTCCCGCCCCCACTTTACGAAGCTTAGATCCGCCGAAGCCTTGCCTTACAGCTCCGGTAGGCGTCCGATAGCGAAGCGGCAATGTACAATATACTTGCCTGGTGAGAAATGCTGATATTAAACTGCATCAGTAAGTTCTACCGACAGAAATTCACGTCATCCTTATTCGCAATGACTATGGTAGGAAAAAGATACAAAATAATGTATATACTAGTTGGACGAGGCTACCTAGTCTCTTAACTCTGGAACAGCCGGCTGCTTTATTTCGGCTTTACGACTGGACTCATAAAAGCTGCTCTTTATTGTTTGTTAATTTGTGTGGCTTCTTTAAATATCTTTCCTAGAGCTACCGTTCAGGATAAGGAATCTGTACGTTAAGGTTTTCTTGGTTCGTTCCACACTTTCCTAGGAACAACTCAATGCTAAGAGACATGTTATCACCACGGCTGATGGTCAGTATGGTATTACTACTCGTACTCGATACTCTTCGGTTCCATTCCAACGTAGCGACGTCGCAAAGCCAATTCTAGGAAATTTCTTTGCACCCCGCCAACCTCTACCTGGAGGCTCAGCAAACGGGTCATGAAGTCGCATTTCGCCAAAATTCACGATCGAAACGAGCGCTACGTGCCCCCAGAAGACTCTGAAGAACCCCAGCGTCTCAAACACTATGGCGGCGAACCTATGAAAAAGCACTTCGAACCGGAGGAAGAAACTCACAGCTCCTGTATTAAACCGGTAGACAAGAGATGTCGTAAATGCAAAACGCATCTAGGAACAAGCTTCATCCAAGCACTACCTGTTAATGTGTGCTAGATAGACAAACAAGCAGTCCAATCAAGGTGAGGATATTTTGAGGTGGTGTCAATGAAAAGAGCGTTTGATGCCAAGGGTTGGAGCTGTTCTTGGAACTCTACGGTTTGCGTACCAACGGGTCACTTTGCTAGGGGGCAGTTCCCTCCTGGTTCCGTCCTCAGCTTCACACCATTGGCAGATTAGGGTCCAGCGCCCCTGACATCACCCGCTCGCGGTACCACCTCCATCGCTCCTCGCAGTATCCGAAGGCTTCCCATACCAGCTCACCTGCCCCTCAGATCCACCTCTTCAACAGGGGCCAAAGTCGGCTACTGCGGGCCTCCAAGATTTCTCAAATCTCATCCATCTGCCCTCAACACCCCGGATATCCTCCTCCAAGACCTACAGAAGCAGCAGCTTCACGATAGACTCACGAAGATCGACTCGAGGGATCTAGTATCGTAAGGCTTTAAAATCGCACCTATTATGTTCAATGGTAGTTGATTAATTATCGCTAGAGGACTGCTATTCTAAATTTTCTATGGGGCAACCCGGAGAACACCTTACCGCATCAGGTTAGTAGCCCTAGCCCTAACCGGCCCTGGCAGGATATCCACACAAGCGGAGTTCTAATTCTGAGGACATGATTACGGCAAGGTCCACCTCACCATCAGGCACACCCAAGAAAAGGCACCCAGTAGTACGATCTCTCAATTCACCTCCTAGATACAGAGTAGTAGAAGTACGAGGGGCCAATAACTTAGTGGAAAGCCAAGGCCTCATACCAAGTCATCATACCCTCGAACGGCTAATCCCTTTGCTCCATTGCAACCAATATCAAGGCCCGCAACAAACCTGTCCTCTGGCACACTGCCTCGCCGCCGATTACCAGTGAGAGCTTTTCCATTTCGGAGGTATACTTTGCGGCCTCCGGGTTGCTTGGGGATTTGATTTCAATTTGCCACCACTACACACATCGGATGGCAAAGACGATGATATGAACACGCCTTCGTTGTTTGCTATCGAGGCTTTGCTCAAGAAAGCAAAACCTAGAGTATTTACTCTAGTTTCTATAGTCGACCGACAGCGCTCCACTTGGTACAGTCGATTGGAAGACCTTTGGCGCAAGAGCTACCGAAGCCTGCCGCATATCAAATTCTCACCACGTATGGATCGTGTGACGAGATTCGAGACGAGTTCCAGATATTGAGACCGTAGCGGTGTATTAATACGTTTTAAAGCGCTCCATTGGCGGAGGGGACTCTTTCAAGCTCTGCTTGGCGTTTGATTTCAGTTGTGATTAGGCGGGTACCTTATGATACTTGTTGTTACATAGGGTCAAGAGGATCTACCAAGCTTGCTCCAGTATCAACAGGCCTTGGCATAGCAAGCTATTCACCTACCATTCAACCCTTCTCTCCCCACGATTACTCTATCCACCAATGCGACTAACCGAAGCAGCACTACTTCCCCGCCCATAAAGCTTCAAAATGACGGATCATGAATGTATGTCCCGATCAGGAAGGTCGATTCTCCAGACTTCCTACCAAGTGAATATATAAAAAGAGTTCAAACCCTCAGCGAGTCTGGCTGTCCATTTGGTATATATTTTCTTACTCGTAGTTCCCCATTTCCGCCTCCACCAAGCCAGCTTCAGGGTTAGGGTTCTAATATCTCCCTCTCCACGACGCAGCCATGACCCAACCCTTCTCCGTCACCAAAGCCCGCGCCCAATTCCCCGCTCTCCAGCAATCTCACCAAATCTACTTCGACAACGCAGGCGGAAGTCAAGTCCTCAGCACTGTCTCCTCCTCGTACGCCTGTACCCTTCCACCACGCACACGACCCCGTTAAACCCATTGGATTTTCACCTAGGCGCCTGTGTCTCTTAATTGTGCTGATACATATCCCTTCCTCCACGTAGTATAAAATCCTACCTCGAAGAAACAAACGTCCAGCTCGGCGCCTCCTACAATGTCGCCAAGCAGTCCACCGAGATCCACGAGAAAGGATTGGCAGCAGCTGCATCATTCATGAATGCAGAACCTGACGAAGTCGGTACGTATACCCCCTCCCTTGCTCCTCCAGCCACCAATCCAACCCAATCCAATTCAATCAAATCCACTAACATCCTCCAGTAATCGGCCCCTCCACCACCCAACTCTTCTCCAACCTCTCCCTCATCCTCTCCCTCCCCCCCTCCTACCCGTCCTTCTTCCACCGTGCAGCCCAGCTCAACCGAATTCGCTCGGTATATACAGCCTACTGAG
>NAPT01000411.1:0-26587 GCA_002927785.1 Cladonia uncialis
CCCTCCCTTCCGTACTCGTCCCCTCCCACACATCCTCCCACACCTCCTTCGTCACATGTTTATTCGTCGTATGCGCTTCCAAACACCCTGGGTTCCAGTTACAGCGGAGGTTCACGTAGCCGGACTGTTGTACGAAGGGGAGTTGCAGGGAACGGAGGGAGTCGACGTTGGAGTGCAGGGGAGTGTCGGTGTGCCAGGCGGGGAGGAAGCCGGAGCGGTGGGAGTGCAGGAAGGCGAGCGTAGAGGGCAGATGGGAGTAGTTGTCTATTATATAGGTGAGGTAGGCCATGGCTTCGTGGCCTTTGTTGAGGGGGGTGGTGAGGTTGGTGGTGATGGTATTGGGGGTGGGGTTGACGGCGTATATTGCTGCTTGCCAGCTGATGGAGCGTATTAGCTAGGATCCACAAGGAAGATGACGACGGAACGTACTCAGGGAGCTCTTCGGTTACCCAGTCTGTGTTCTCCTTCTCGAGCTTCGCCATGATGATGACCTTGTCGCCTGGCTTGCCGTCGAAGGCGGGGATATTCTCCACATTGCCGTACCGGAAGGTATTTTGCCACGATGCTGCGATGTAGCTGGAGATGCTGTACTGGTCCCAGATATCTGCGAAGTGTCTTGTAACAAGGAAGAGCGGAATGCTGAGGAGGAAAAATGCGCTAAGGATTAATCGGAGCGACCATCTCATGGTTGCTTCAGACAGGTTCGAAGCATAAAAGTCCTGTGCATTCAGCCCAATGTAGCTTTACAAGCCTCGTGAGACGGACAGCTACTGTCTCGTCCGGTCATCATCGCTGGAGTGTGCCCTCATCCACATGGGTTGTCCGACCAAGGCTGTGTGCTCGGGCGAAGCTGACGCCAAGGCGCTCATATTGATACGGATACGACAGGAAAGCTGCCCTTCCATTTCCGCGATAATCCTTTTCCTTCAGAAAGCTGGCCATTGAGATGTTAGCGAGGACTCCATGATTTGATTGACCCGTCAATTGACTTGAACAAATTGTTGATTTAGGGTTCATCATCCAATTTTGTACCACCGGCGAGGTTCGTATCCATGGGGTGTCCTTTCCACCACAGGCTGGCCTCAAACTATTCTGACGGACGTATCACTAGTGCGATTCGGAGCATAGATGCAAGATCTTCATTGAACATGGATTTTCGGTGGAGCAATGACTGGTATTAAAGAAAGATTGTCATGTCCTGAGAGGCTTGCTACATATGTACGTGCCTTCGCCGCGGATTTTCTGGTAATGAAACGCCGTTTTCCTCTGGAGAACATGGAAAGCAATTCGTGAATGAGTCCTTCTTTGAGACGAAAACGCGTTTTATGACGGGGATATATGGAATATTGACTTAGATATACAAGCCGCTTTGCGAAACCTACCCTCCTTTGATCTTAATGGGGCAATCGATCTGCAAAAGAGGAGCCGGAAAACCTACGCCAGATTCTTGTCCTGCCGCCATGGGCAACTAGGACAAATTCTTGGAGGAACGTCGTGATGGCGCTGTGACCAGAGCTTATGGCAATTGGCAAGCCTGGCTTGCTGCCATGGCTACGTGTACTTTCCTGAAGCGCCTTTTGATCCTATTTCATTACGACGTATGCTGTGACTGTGCGGAAAAGGGTATCCACCGAGAGTCAAAGACCCATGACTATGCAGCTAATCATATCGTCAAAGATCGAGCGATGTTACTTCAACTTTACAGCTTTCAGACATCGGCCGTTGCAATCCTTCGACTTGTACAACTGTTTAGAATTTACCAGGGACTATGTCTTCCCTCGAATGTTCACCTTCTCTAGCGAGTTGGAACCAAGACAAATATCGTATGCCAAAGCTGACCTTGGTCGGAGCTGATGGCATGACGCTCCAGCTGCAGAGGCCAATCCTCGTTTTTCTTCCTCGTTCCTCTGCTCTAATTTCTCAGTACACTTCATTGCCCTGTACTTTGCTCCGCCAGACGCACGTGCTTACGATTCTTATTGACATAATTCAATATAGAACGAGAGAATGGATGGAGCAGTGGGGTCTTCAGTCGAGTTCTCCTTTTTCCATGTGCTCAGCACACATCGATCACCGCATCTACTTCATACCCTGGATACTGGTCCTTGGAGCGCCCGCGAAGGCTCTTTACATGGCTGTAGCCTTCATGAACCCGGTACACTCTCCAGGCTCTAAGCTTGATAAATGGAAGAAGGACTTCGAGGTGATGGACAACATCTCACGTCCAAAGCTGCAGTGGTGGGAGTTTGCGTTGAGGTTTGTGTTGAAAGACGGGGCGACGCACTGCTTGTAAGCCTCCTAATACGCAATAAGACTATGTGGCACCGTTCGCTTTGGATGCCTGAAGCTGGAACCTAAACATCTAGCGCCCAGCAACTTCCCAAACAAACTTCCTCCTCTCAAAGCCAGATCGTAGAAAAACTGAATGCGCTGCTGTTGCGAGCGCAAATGGTTGCTTGTAGACGAGTTAGTGCAGCATAATTGGTGCCTCCAATGGTAGATGAGCTGCACGAGGCTACGATATCGTTGTTCGATGATGGGGAGCGCACCGACGAAAGTAAGTATTGGACATCCTACTACGCAGATGGCTAAAGCTTTCGTTTCGACCTAGCATCCACAGCACACCCGGAATGGGCATTCTTGTCCGCCATGAATCCATTTTTCTGCTCGTGCAGAAATGCTGTTAGTGTGCATGGTTTCCCCCAGCCCTGCCTCGTTGGTTGCAGCCGCAAATTAATTTACGGAGCCCTTAGGTAGATAGGGTACGTTACATTCAATAGATCCCTGTCACTCAGAAAGTTGATCGCACGTTAATGTTGAGCTTTGAAAGTCTGGAGGTAGAACAAGTGTTTTCCTTTCGGTCTTACTCTAAGTCATTTTTACAACTCCAATAGTCGCGATATACTTTGGCAGTCAATAACGTTGCAGAACGGCTGCAAAAGAGTGGACCCGATGCATAGAAACGAAAGTTGTTTGGCTGAACGCCCGGAAAAAGAGGTCGGGTGATGCTGCTCGCGTGAGCACGTCAAAGCCTTCTCTCCCCACCCTCCGCACCAACACAAAGCCCTACCGTACCATCAGAAATCTTAATCTAATTCGGGTAGGCACAGTAGCCGATTTTCCGCCTACTTGATAAGCTACGCGAGCTGTTGCCTTTTCACATTCACTGCAACAGCCTAGGACTACAATACTTCGGATTACCGATCAATGTGGCGACCCAAGTGTACTCCAAGAGTTCGCCACCTCGTATCTCTGTTCGACGGAAATTGAATTCACTTTGGCAAACCCTGTTTAATGCAGAGCGTAAGCATTGTGATTGCTTCTCATCCAGACGGTTTCCATATGCCCTAAAATGTTCTGCGATCTAGACAAGCGCTCGATGAGGTCTTCAAGCCCTTCCCTATTGTCATCCAGTTGAGGTTGGGAACACAGTGCCGCACCCACGTCTTGGAGAGGCCACGAGCACTTACGATTATGCGTCAACGGGATTTCACCCTTGATGCCTTGTGGCCGTCTCCGAGAATAAGCGGTCGATGAGGTCCCCAAGTTGTGGCTATTGGGCATCGTCGATCAGCGGAAGTTGGAAGACCGTGTTGCACAGAGAGATGGCCATGATTACTAATGATAATGTCTCAACCAAACCCTTCCTACATGTCCTGTGGTAATTTTCCTCCTCAGCTAAGCGCTCGCTGCCTATTTTTGTGTTACGAAAACAGCCTGTCAGCTGTCCACTTTCATCTCTCGATCGTCATCACCTTTATCGTCACCAGCAGAAGCAGCTTCTCCTTCTCTTTCTCTTCTTCCTCTTCGTATCCTCCTCTCCCACTTGAGAGCATTTCTCCCAAAGAACCTTAAACTAATTTCTCACTAAGAATCTACCAGCAGAATCAAAATGCGGGTCAAACCACAGAGTGGTACCTGGTTTTTTGTAAAACAGGAAAAGCCAGACAGAGCCAAGACACGAGCCTCCAGAAAGAACCAAAGCGCATCCGAATCCGTGCGAGAGAGAGACAATAATGACCCTACCGAAGACGAATCTCATACCCATGCTCGAGCCCACGATGTGACAACCAGTGCATCCAATACCAAGTCGCAGACGTCTTCCACCAAATCCAGTGGGCCCTCTGTGGAGACCGAGAAACTAGCGGTGACCATATATCTCGCTAGTCGACAGTTCAAATCCACCATTATACAAGAATTCCTCCAACAGCGACTCTGTGAAATATTAGACCCTGATATCTTCGACAAAGCTCAGTCCGTTATCATTGAAGCGAAACTCCGCGGTGAAAAGGGGGAATGGGATCTCGATCGCGTCCACGAGTGGCTGAATAAGCAGCTGTCGCATGACAATCGCGTGCTTTTGACTGAGATTGACAATTTGATCGGGAAGGTCTTGGAAGCATCGGTAGGTGCTCTAGTCTCCTACGCTTGATCATTCAATTTACCGAACATAAGGGGCGTAACAATGATGAAATCCCACGTCCGGAGATAGCGCAACCCCAGAGAGAGAGCGGAAGACACTAGCCTCACAGGCTCAGGCTTAAAGTATACTCAAAGCGTACATGTGGTAACGATAGCACCCTTACAGGAGACTCGGGAAAGCTCTTGTGGTGGTAGTTCTAAGTGTGAAGGATGCTCAAAGCATGTGAATGTGTCCTTGGGATCTTCGAGCTGGCGTAGGATATCTAGTAATACCTAATACATTCCTTTTCACTTGGACATCGCTCTCTAATTCACAACGTCCCCGCCTTCTCACACCATATTCCTTCATAGAGCCGTGTCTTCCAGTATAGAACAAGGTCGCGATGTGAGATAATCTCCGGCTTGCTCGGGGCAAATACACTACGGCCGTACGCCGTGACTCTAGATCAGTTCTTCCATGTTTCTTCAGTGGGCGAAAGATACATAGATGCCGTTACCAGCCATTACCAAGGCTCAACAACGACTGTTCGATCCAGGAAACGAAGCCCTCAAACGATCTGAAGATCTGCACAGTGATCTATTGCATTCCTTTCTTCCTTCTCCTTCTCCCTCTGCGCTTCACATCTTGCACCCGCCCATCTTGACTCCCATGCGTCATTCGACTGGAGCACTCTTAACTACTTGGAACAACAGCTCCTCTCTTAATACTCGCTGCGCTTCATAGCCATAAGTTTCGAAGCCGTCCAAAAAAATCCCGTGCATTATATACTGACATCGGAATCAGAAGTTTCCATCATTGTCCTCCCTCCGAGCAGCCTTTCCCCCTCCATCAGCCAGCCACGACTGGTACAATATACGCCGATCAGAAAAGAGTACTGAGTGATCTATGGCATATGGGTCTACCTGTCGGATAGCCAATCCTGACGTGAAGAAAGCAAACAGACGGGTAGTTTAGTGTTCTAGAAATATCTTCCAACAAACCGCCTCGTTACTTTTATTCTAAGCTTGCCTGTTCTCTACTCTAGGTCACAACCTCCCTACGAACAAAGTGCATGGCCAGGAACTCTCCCGAGTCGGAATACCTCGAATCCAAACCTCTACGTTTTCTCTTCCTCCTCTCTCGTCTTCCACTCGTCTCTCTCACCACCCTCCTCATACAACGGGTCCCCATATTACCTCTCGGACACAATTCTCACCTACCAAACTCGCCAACTTATCTCCCAGCGCCGGAAAGCTGGTTCCTAGCCATCAGGTGTTCCGCGGCTCCTGTGAAGAAGAAGGTCATCGCGAGGCCGTCGTGGAAAACTTGAGACGTGATCACCGAAACATCAAGATAAAGAATCCACAGAAGATTAGTGTCAATTTGAGGAATCCGATGCTGCCACTCGAAGCAAATGGAGAGTAGGCTTCCTTATACGTGAGCCGGTCCCACTATGAATGATAGGCAGGAGGCCATCTAAATCCGTGAATGTAGATTTGTGCTTCAATCAAATTGCTCTTTCCGAGCCCGTGGATCCTTCCTCGCGGATCAACACGGGGCACTACAAGGACCCGATGAAGAGGAAAAAGAAGAACCCGAAAAAGAACCTGAGAAGAAAAGAAGACGCCACAGCACAACATCAAGAAAACCCTTCGTTGCCTCGTTGATAAATTTACTCTGAGTAGAGTACTCGCAAAACCTCACGAAAGAAGAACTCCATGAAATCTCTAAATACACCAGCAATACAATCAACCATCCCACCCCTATAATATGACCAATCACCCGCACCACCCTCACCACTCTATCAGATCTAATCCTCCACACTATTAAACCCTCTAGCATACCTCTCCCAAACCTCCTCTCGCACCAGTCACCCATCCCCTAAGTCTTAGTCCCACAAAACTCCCCACTCACCTATCCCCAATATCGACGATGCCAATACCCCGCTCGCTTTCTCCCTCAATAAAAAAGCACCGAACCCTACTCTCTCTCACACTTTTCTCCATCAGCATTGATACATAAAACATCTCGGCACTCGACCGCGAAAACACACAACCCCTTCCCCCCTAAGATCCCTCGCAGCATCATCACCCTCTTCTCCACCACAGAAACGCCGTCCAGTGTGTACGCCATCTTTCCGCTTGGTAAACTCGGGGTGCGATAGCTATCGCTTACAGCGGTGAAATATAGCAGATTGATGTTGCGAGAAGGTATCAGCTCAGATTAAATAAAGAAGAATCACTTCTAGTAGTCGATATGCTAGCTGGCCTGAAATGAGGTATTGTCGCTGCAAAAAAAAACACTAGAAATCATTCATGGTTACGATGTCCGATTGAGAGTTACTGATGAGAGACACTGTTTTGGTGCAGCCCCCAGGGGCTGCTTCGTCGAAAGCACAAACATGAGTACACAGAGATAAGATGCATGCCACCTTGGTGCTATATATACTCCCATTACGGTCTCAACGTGAATCAATTATTTCATCTACTTACATATATCATTACGTTCATTCACCAGCCCAGGCCTCAATTATCAAGCGGAGATGGTCCCATCATAATCCGCGCCACTAGTCGGATTCGCAATCGTGTAATTGCCAAAACAGGCGAAGTCATAATTCGATAGCGCATAACTACCCGCCTGACTCTCCACAAAGCTACTCATCGCACACATACCATCCGGTCTCCCATTTGCACACGCGCCTCCACGGATGGTATTGAGAGGGAGAATACCATTATTTAAGCGCATGCGGATGAACTTGTTGGTAGCGTTTGCGGGATTGTAGCCATACTGGGTAGGGTAGTATTGTGTTCTGTGAGCGGGTACAGGGGTAGGACTACTGGATGAACAACCAATGACTTCAGTGATGAGGCGGGCGCCGAAGGGGGTTAGGTGGGAGAGGATGAATGTGCGGTTTGGGTTTGGGGGAACGGCTGTTAGACTTGGGGGTTCACGGAAGTAGTCCATTGAGAGAGCGGTGAGGACGGAGATGATGATGTCGTCGTGGCTGAAGTCGGCGTAGAAGGCTTGGTTGAGAGGGAATTCGGCGGTGTTGTTGTCGTAGGTGGAGTTGACGGAGGAGTTGGAGGAGGTTATGTATTCGTGCTGTAGGCGAGCGAGGAGTTCTTGTACATAGCCAATGCCTTGAGCACGACCGGTTGGATTACCGTATGAGTAGTCGTAGAAATACTCCATGTCAAGGGTGTTTTCGAAGCTTTCCCATTCTGTTTCAGTGAATAGATAACAAAAGTCAGACATGCCGAGGTAGCCTTGCTCGTAGGCACAAATGCTCTGCATAGCATATGTGTCGTTGGTTGTGAATGTGAAGTTTTTGCCGGCATATTGCTGCATTCGGGCTGTGGCATTCGTCAAATACTTAGGGATGTATGTGAAGAGATCATCATCTCCTAAGAACCCAATGACCTCATCATTGTCATTGGTACAGCTATCGTAGGAAGCGAGAGTGTTGTTTTCGGTACCACCTTCTGGAATTACTACGACATCGAATGGAGTGGAGGCATTGGTGATGTTTGGATTTGGCACAATTTCGAAGCTTGGTCCAAAGAATCCAAGAGCCCAGTTGATCTCACTATTGTAGATTCGAGATTGTGACGTTGTTCGGAGCACAGGTTTGGGTCTAGTTGTGCCATTGGGGTAGCTGGAGTTGTATGCAAGTTGTCCAACAGACGCGTTATACAAAGTCCTACCGTACCGGTTCCAGAATGTGACTCCAGCCATGAATTCCGTCGAAGCTCCCAGGCCTGTCAAGTAGCTTTCTGACATTTCATAATGGTAGCTGTTAAGAAATGCCAATGGACCGGTAAATGAACCTTGGCTAGTCTTTGTGTAGTTGAGGACTTTTGACGCGAAGCGTTCGTCATTGCCGCCATCATCAGAGCTGCTGGTAGGGAATCGATTCGCATGTCGTTGCAGAACATGCGCCTGCTCAACCTGGCAATCCGATGGCAACCCGACATCTTCTACGCCAAAGTAGTTTTCAGGGTTGTCCGAATACGGCGTGATCTGACCCCAGTATTGAGAGATGGTGCTCAGATCCGTAAGCAGACTTGCTGAGCTTGGTGCTTGTCGTGGGATATTTCGCGCCTCTACGGCAGCGAGAAGGAAGAGGATCCCAATTATTGACTGCATGATTCGGGTAACAACTATGGAAACGCAGAGGAATTGAAGGAGCAGAGAGCTGGAGAGCAGCTCCAGATACAGCGGGCTGCGTCTTTATATGGCTGGTGGTACGCCATCGCTTGTTTAAATCGATCCTGGCGACAATTTTAGCCGTGAGAATGATGTACTTGAAGCTTGGCTGGAACAAGCTATTCCCTGCCCCAAGGAAGACACTCCAAAGGTTCGCTTGGGCGTATTACAGGAAAACTCCCGGCTGGACCTGGCAAAAGATGACAGCAGTAAGAAGGGTTTGCTCGGTCTAGCCACAACGGGGAGAGCGGCACGGTGCCGAGAGGGGAATCTGATTAGCGAGGGACGGTCACGTTTTCGAGAGACTGGTCCACGCTGCTTCCCATTGGAAGATTCCCTGCATCAATCCTTTTCCCTACTGCCACCCAGCTGCCGCATCGTCTCGGAAATCGGGCGAAAGGTGATCGGGACGTTCGGGCAAGGCACATTGCTGCGGGGTACTCCCAGCAAGGAAAACAATGGGTCCAGTAGGTACCTATACACGTGCTTCTAGGTAGTCCTCTTGGCCACATTAGCGGCTTGGTAAGTCTTGTATGGAAAGCTTGCTTGAGCTATGATGGTACTATCAAACGCCATCAATAAGCTGGAGACCCGCCTTTTGGGTTCATCTGCTGTCTTTGGATGTGCTGATTCGATGACTTCAAGAAAATAATAATGCGACTTTCTCGTCTCCGAATCTTTCTAAATACCAGTTCATAGAGCTCGAAGGGAAGTGTGAGTGTTTAAAACCGGACCGTTGAAGGGTGCCTTAAGGATTGTTTCGCGCCCTCCCGGCGCTATCCAGGGGTAGCTTCAACCCAAAGGCGTTTATCCCCGGCGCTGCGTCATATCGCGTGGGGGCTCCCGCGGCTAAGCCTTAGAGATGTTCCCCCGGAGCAACACCCATCAGCTCAACATCTCATCTGCGGAGATACGTAACGAGGTTGGGTCATTGATAGTACGCTACGCCAGATGTAGTCGGCTGGTGTAAGATACTGGGTCTTCGCAGAATTGCTCCATCTAAAACGCACTAGCTGCCATCGATCTCTTGAGAGCAACTTTTGGGCCTGTGCCTAATACTCCAAATTCCTTCCATTAAGTTGACAGTTGGAAGCCATGAAAGTAAGACTGAGTCGATGAAATCCCTTATTTATTGCTATTACGATATGATGGACTGCATTTATGTTAAGCCAAACTCTGTCTAAGACTCTCTAAATTCCAACCTAGACAAACTTCAATCAAATCTTAAAAGGTTTGCAATCGCTAAACAAGCTCGAGCAGACGTGCATGTAGATGTTTCCATCTGACTCTCTGATTAAGGAGACAGAATACTACATCTTTGGGCGATCCTCTTACCCCGGATGCCTAGATTTTGCAGAACCTTGCACACCCCAAGTATGCAGAGGTTTCTTTCACATACATATCAGATGCTAACTAGTGGCGGTACGTCGTAACAGAGGGTTCTTATCATCATAAGTCTTTCTTTAATACATACCAAACCAAGCCACTAGAGTGACGAGCCATACTGCCCACGATCATGCACGCAAACCTACATATCTGAATCATGTAATAGGAAGGAAGAACCTCGATTCATTTAGAAAATACGAAACAGACTCTTCTAATGATAGCATAGCTCAAGTCAGACATCCAAAAAGTCCAGACCGATATTCCTTTCTAAGCAACATATCAAGAAATCATTATCGTCGATCTCGACAACCACCTGTAACTCAACGCAGCGTTCATAGCGTCCAAAAATCCCTTGTAAACATCCTTCCGTATACTACCGAATGAAGAAGGTACTAAAGGGTGCTGGACCATCAAAGTGTATCAACGTGTCTCAAATCTTATCCCACTCAATGCGGTCGGTCAAGAAAGGGCCCCATTCTGATGTCCCCGGCTGGCAAGAGCCTACTTGCGGCCGCGCGTGATGCTTTTGTGTGATATGCGTACCAGCGCGACCATTCTTTAAATCTCGAACAAGTTGTAGTGCTTCTCTCCTGCTTCTTCGCAGCTTGCACAAGAACATGCCAGTTAACGGTCCTGAAAATGGACTAAAACGCCTATCAGCCATTCTTTCAAATCTTGACGGCACTATGATCTTGTTGTTGAGTAGATGTCGCGCTTCATCGCGGTGGCCATCTTCAGCGCAGCAGTGAGCTAGCTCTATCAACATTTTGTTATAGAAGAACCAGATGATGGCACCCTTCAAATCCAGCTCTTGTTCGACCATATGTATAACTGTTTCCAGCAAGCTGATAGCTTCGCCGCGTCGTCCACTTACTCTGTACGTGGTGCCGGCTAATCTGACTGCCCACAAGACAAGGAGCTGTCCTGATGGATCCAATGATGGCAGACTATAATTGCGGTTATCCAGGCGGTCAAGATACTTGCGAATAATGAATCCAAGAAGCCTTTGTGAGTAATACATCTCGAAGACTCTATCAGGAGTCATGCGAGCCCTCATTGTAAGGCTGAGGCCGTGATCAACCAGTAAGTAATTCAGGGAGATGAAATCAATGTCCCATTTTCCCCAACACAGATCTAAACTTTCATAGTGAATTTGATCCGAAACGTTCCTGAATCGCCATTGAGCTTCGTACTCGTGGAATGGGACAATAAACGAGCGAAGAAGGCTTCGCACGTCGTTGGGCTGAATTGTCGAGGCTCCAGTCATGGATAAATTCAGATATCTCTCATACATATTATACCAAGGAAAGGGTCTTAGACTAGGGCTGGGTGGAATCGGTGCGGGTGTGGTGCAAGTCAAGTCTGGAGGTGTTGCTGAACGCACTAATTAGAGTTGAAGGGAGTTTAGACGCAGCCTCGCTCACTTACGACAATCGGATACCTGCTCTACCTCGCTAATTCGATGCCGCTTCTGGAATCTGACAATCTTCGCATCGTCAATTTCGACACCTCGCAGCTGAAATTTGGACTCCTTTTGACCATCTTCCTCCCGCTGTCGCTTCTTTCTGATCATGGCTTTGTACTCCGTTGATTTGATTCGCTTATGGTCTATATCCCACTTCTGCAGCTGTTTCTTGTACTGTTTCTCCCTGCACATTGTTAGTATATAGAATACAGAAAGCGGTTGTCACATACGTGGCTTTGAACGAGTGCTTGTTCTCCATGAACCTCCTTGTGTCCTTCAGCGTTCTGGACTCGTAAAGCTCCATGATGACGGCTTTTCGGTCCTCCCAATCCTGAGCACACTGTGGCCGAGACCATTGGGGGCGCTCGTCCATGCTGTAAATGGCAAGATGAATGGCGGCGACCAAATTGAGAACTTTCTCAACTATCACATAAATTCATGGGCGAGGACAACTCTTGCGTCGAAAGAAAGCTGTTCGAGTATTGAGATCTGATGAGATTGGACGCAAGTGCTCATTGATATAGATTCTGTGTAACGCACAATGAGCACAGCCCACTATTTCATGCATCTTGATTTACCCGTGAGAATATTCTTGATTGGCTGAGCACAAGTCTCTTGCATACGGCTCGGCAACGCTTGCCTCTATCAGCACTCGTCCGGCCACTGAAGTATCAAGGCCGGTTCGTCAACCAATAGATGGCCTGAACACAAGTGCTTCGCATACGGAGTACTTCGCTCAAGATCTACTGTGGGGCCAAGCGCCAGCCTTGTCCAGTGACGGAGTTCTTACGGATATCAAAGACATCAAAACAACTCATGATTTATTTTTTCGGAGATAGTCTGGCTCGCCACGCTAGTCCATCAGTTGACGAGATGGGACGCCAAGCATCTAGGTATGGACGTGCTCATGAGACCCATCAGCATTCCCATACGAGTGTGCCTCGATCTTCACGATGTACGTTGTCCGTGAAGGTACCGGCCGCTACAGACCGAGTGGATGCAAATCTCGTATTACTATCAAGATCTTAGGCTTAAACTAATTGGATGCCGAAAACCCAAGAATTAGGGTATGGAGATAATACATCTCACATATGGCTTTTGCAATCGTTGATTCTTGGTTGATGAGACAATATACGGCATCCTTGGGTCATGCTTTGTATGTAGATGCTTAAGGTAATCCTCGCAAAACCTCGCAAATGCCAGGCCAGCAGAGCTTATTTCACATGCAAATTGAGCTTTGGCTGGTGACTGTACCTTTTAAGAAGGGGTCTTGATCCACGATCCATCTTTCTCTTCACACACTGCGAACTAGAAAACATATAAACTACTGATACTACCCGTAAAAATTCTTACACAGTCACAAGTTTGAAGCTATCAGCTCCTCATAAGTCAGCTACCATGACAGGGAACTCGACCATTGCGACGAGATTTCTCGTCCTCTCAGACACGCACGACTTCGAATTCACTGCAAATACCTCACAACCGTTGCAACTACCTACACCCGAAGCTGATGTACTCCTCCACTGTGGCGATCTAACCCAGGTCGGTGGTGTTTCGTCTTTCAAACGAGCCCTGAAGATGCTCGGCAGCATTGACGCAGAGCTGAAACTCGTCATTCCCGGAAACCATGACCTCGAACTCGACAAAGCCTTTTGGGCAGCCCAACGTGATGAGGAAGGCAATCCCGAAGATCCAGAAGACCACGACCTAGCTGTCAAAGCCATGACAGGACCTCTCGCAGCCGACGCAGGAGTCACCTATCTGACCGAAGGAATCCACTCATTCACCTTAAAAACCGGAGCGAAATTCTCAATCTACGTATCCCCATACACACCCGCCTTCAGTGACTGGGCTTTCGCCTACGAGCACAACGAAGACCGCTTCAACCCACCCCAGCAAACCGCAACCGGCGTCACCTCCATTGCCTCAAACCCAATCCCGAACGATGTTGACATCGTTATGACGCACGGACCACCCAAGGGTATTCTAGACTGGTGTCCGCAAGGCAATGTTGGATGCCCGAACCTCCTCCGGGCGGTACGCAGGGCAAAACCTCTAATGCACTGCTTCGGGCACATTCACGAAGGACATGGCGTTGAAGCTGTTGACTGGAAAATGAGACAGCCTGTCACCGACACCCGGACCCTACCACCCGCTCCAAGGAAAAACGAGGCTGTACATAGATATTTCGAAGAGGACTGGATTGAAAACCCATACCCTAAACCTTTCGTGTGGGAAGATCGTCGTGGAGACCGAACGCTTGCTGTCAATGCTTCTATCATGACGGGGGACTACAAGCCCAAGAATGCACCTTGGCTCATTAGTCTCAATCTGGCTCGCTCTTCATAATGTGGGAAAGGAGAGGGTCCTTGTTCTCTAATCTCCAGCTATAGGAATAAATAATAGCAGTATTCAATTGAAGGCGTTCATACCTGCATGTGAATTATCCAGATATACTCAGCCTCATGGGACCACGTGACTGACGCAAAGCCAAGTATGGGTACGAGGGTGCGTGTGAAAAGACACGATTCGTGAACACTTCCTTTTGATTTACTTACTAAAACTGCTCCATCCACCGTAGCTACGACTGTTGTCGATGGACATAACAATAGGATCGTTGGGAATTCGCGCGCGTGATGCATCAAGATTAAGCAAATTGCCAACTAGGCTTTTTCATACAATGTGTAGACTTTCCTCAGTCGCGCCTCGAAACCAGTCATCCTGCTCCAATGTTGCAAAACCAAGACGACTGTACTCCTCTGTGCCTACTTTCCCCAGGACTATGACATAGTAATAGTCTTCGCCTTCGCTTTCGTCTTTGCCAACCAAAATGCAAGGGAGTGCAACGGAGAATGGCGCCAACGTATCCGACTCAATTGCCCTTCTGACAGATCCTTCGGCCTCCACTAATGCACAGTCAGGTGCTAATGGTTCTCTAGTCTCTGGGTCATCGCCAATTGTATATGTCCAGCAGTCCCGAGGCTCAATGCATGTGACCAGTATGTGAGCTACTAGCCCACGTAATACAAGCCGACCGTGAGAGACTTGCCCGTAAGGGTTCAAGCCTGGAACATCGCATATAACTTCTTCTACCACAGCGAGAGGCGCAAAGGGCTGTTTTGGATCTTCGTCATTAAAGAATATGGCTCCTCTGACCGAAGGCCAGGCCCATGAGGGTACTATATACTGTGACGGCGAAACCTGGGGCACTGAAGCGGAAGAGATCTGGTAGTCAGCCGACCAACACAGATCTAGAGGCAAATTCTCCTTCCAGAGTCCGGCAAGATAATCCGACTGTGTCAATGCGCTGATCTTAGCTGCAACGCCGCTGAGCGCTGGCAAGCGATCAGACTCATACGTTAGGTGGCGGACGGAATAGGTGCTGATCAAATTGTGCCAACCATTGTATGGATCCTTCTCACAACGTAGAAGCTGCTGCGGCAAGCGAATCGAGTATAGCCCGCGTGGGAGGATGCCGTCTTCGGCGCAAACATCCGACTTGCATTCCCAGATGAGCTCCGATTGGGTGAAATGTAGTACACGTGTCGACAGTAGAGTCTCCTGCCAAACCCAGGCGCGAGATGCCAGAGGACCGGGATCTTCCACATGGTTCGTGATAGAGCTACCCGAGTCTCGGCGCGCGCATATTTCGGTGTCCTTGCCATCATGGGTGACCAACTTGAACTTATGAGTCTGCCATATTGGGTCTCTTTTGGTCAAGAACGGAATCGTAGCGTCGAAAGACGAAGCCGCAGAGATGGTGACGCGAGCACAACCGTAGTACTCGCACATCTTAGATGACTCCAGCTCCCAATCGTCCTTGCTGTCTTGAATGATGCAGAGGGAATCGATCCAGAGATACTCCAAGCGCAGCCGGCGGCAGACTCGAATAGCATCTTGGTATACAGTTGCAAGGGCACTCCACGGAATTCCTTGGAGCATCTGTGCCAGATTAGCGGTTCTTGTTTCGATCGGATGAGAGCTACCCCAGCAATGGCTCAGAGTCGCATAGGCCGCGCGTTGCTCGCCTGTATCAAAGAGCTTGATTCCGTCGGAGTTGCAGCGACCAATGCTCAGCACCCGCTTTGGCAAGGGAGGACGTGCGGATTGCTGACACTTGTCATGCGAGCTCATGCATATATCGAATTTGCTTTCTATGAATCGAAAGCATTCATCCGAGTCTGAATGCGAGGAATGAATGCCTAGACGCCCTAGCGAAGGTAGTCCTTCGTAGTCTTGCTGTTGACGAGAGCAAATTCATGAGCGATGCCGAAGAGGGAGCAAAAGTCGAAGTCTACCTACTTTGGCCTGAAGATAGAAGTAGAACCTGGCGATTGAAGTTATGGATTGATCACCCTCGGGACAAATACCCATAATCTCTGCCAATACGGCGCATTTCTCTTCAAGATTTAGACGCAGCGAAGGCTTTTTATAGGACTGTTCGATCCGCGGCGCGAAATGTGACACCATTCTTTGCAAAAGGGAGCAGTAAGTACATTCTGGCTGGAAATCCAAAAGTGTAATGTTGACAGACAGTTGTTCCTCCGTGGTGCCTCTCTTGCTGTTTCCGAGGTCTCGGAAGTCAAGATCGTGGCAATGTGCACATTTCTTTGAGGCCATCATGTAAATGTGTGACCCCCGAGTCGTACGCAATCATTATCTTGAAATGGGAGGACTCGCAAAATCTACAAGTTCCATATCCCTCATCTTCGGGTAGTACGGAGTAGGTGAATTGATACTCCGTACTCTAATCTACATCTCAAGAATAGTCAGGAGAGTCGATAGACTGGGCCTCCAACGTAGTCCAACGTTGCAGTATACCCTGTAATGGAGGCTTAACACTCGCACCTTTCGAAGTAATGGAGACCTAACGCACGCACCTTTCCATGGACTGTTCCTCTCCAAGCTAACCGAAAATGGCAGCAGCCGCTTATCTAAACTAGGTATTGACGCGTCTTGACGCGCTAGCAGTTTCCTGAACATCAAGCTCAACTCGAATCTCAACTCAAAGCTGTTATTCACTCCATCCGGACTTAATGGACAAGCTGCCGCGAGAAGTGCTCCGCGAGGTCCTACAGTACCTCCCAAGGTCAGATCTCCCCAGTGTACGCCTCCTCAACCGAACACTAGCGGCCGAAGCAGAGCCCTATCTATTCCACACAATCCCGCTATGGATTGAACTCAAAAGCCTAGAAGCACTCACCGGCATCTCAGAGCATCCTCGACTGTCCCAATATGTTAAGGAGGTCGTATTCTCGCCGTTAAGGTTCCTCGAGCATAAAGATCGATCATTATACCAAGCGGGGGTGTGCGACGCTCTGGAATATCAGTCTGCTTCTCTAAGCTCCCATATACTCCGCCTGGGACAGCATATGGCAGCTTATGACAGCTACAGAGCTGGACAGCGGTATCTAGCAGCAAATTCGTCAGATGTCAAGGTTCTATCCCATGCGTTCGGCAAACTTCCGCGGTTCAAATATCTCGTTGTGGATTATTATAGCGTGATTGCAGCCCATCGACTGTACAAGGCTTTTGGAGGATATGAATCTAAGCCTGAATTGGTAGCATGGATTGGCGAGTACGGCTTACCAGTGCTTTTCAAAGCTCTTGCCAATTCCAAGGTCGCGATCTCGACCTTCAAGATTGGCCATTCAGAAGCTCTCGATTCTATATGGTCTGATCCTGACACGACACGGGACCGCTTCAAATCAATACGGTCTTCTCCGGTCTTGCATGCCGAACGAACGATTTCCCGTGCGTTATGTAAGACTTTTGATCGCTCCGACGACGACGGCTTCAGAGTGACACTTCGTGAGTTGCGAATCTTTGAAGTGTCCGAGATAGAACTTGACAGCCTGACACAATTTGATATTGACCGGATTATTGTTGGCATAGGCACGATACTCAGGTGGGGCTCTCACATCGAATCCATCGCCATCCCCCAGTTCGGCGTCTATGCACCTGACGATGTCCCAATGCCGTCGATGGTCGGCTTGTTTCCCAATTATGGACTTAAGAAGCTACAGAAATTGAAGTTGGAGGGGTTTACCACTACGCTATCATATTTTACCCTTTTCTTCCGTCGCCAGGGGAAGCGATTGAAGGAGATCAAATTCGATAATGTCATTATCAGTGATGCCGAATGGTCTACTGCCCTTCTCCGTCTAAGAGATATGAAGTTCCCTGAGTTGGTGACATTCGAAGTCGACTTCTTCTTCAACGTCTGTGACTACATCACAGGCGTGACTGATATAAATCCTATGACAGATTAGTCGAAGGTATCAGATGCCACATGATGCACTTCAGCAGAAGAGGCTGTATTTTAGCACTTAAGGCGTTCTTCAGCCAGCAGAGGCCGAGCCATGTACGGTTCCCCGTTCATATTGCCTGATATCGTCCACGTAAGAGAATGACGATTGATGCACTTTCAAACCTCGAGACCAATACACCAGCGACGAGTGTGCTACTAATCTGATCAAACAGTTGGCGCTTACATCCTACCACCTAATAAGCATATCTCTACATCCACATATGACATATCATCCATCCTATACTCATTTCAGCCTTCACGAGCTTCAAGCACTGGTCAGATTATACCAAATTGAATCCCCACCCTCCACATCTACATTCACATCATGAACTCCAAACATTTCCTTCACGGCAAATAACCAAGGCAAGTCCACAATTCCACATTGAAAGACCTTCCCCACAGCAATCAAGTCCAGGCAATTCGCCAAGCAATGACGAAAATCCAGCTCAGTTCAACCTCTCCTCACCACAACTCAACCACATCAAAAGCATGACACGATCAACATCTCGGTCCAAACCCCCACCAATCTCATGCATTCACACTCTTCGCGGTCTCAGACTATGTATATAGCGAACTTAACAATGTCCATCCCATGACTATTCTCAGAACGAGAAGACACATGCAATCCATCTCTCTTCCCTATCCCTCACTCTCAGAAAATATGCAATCGCTATGCCAACCCCAATCGAATAACAGCCCCGAAACGCCCCGCTATCAGAAACAGGAAAATTTCCATCTGTATCATGTATGCTCAAAGAACGATAACAAGACAAGGAGTAAACCCAAATAAACGGTCCTCACCACAAAATGATAAAGTCGATGCGCTCTCTAGCTGTACAATAGAACCCCCACCCGGCCAATGGACATGCATTACGGAGCTCCTCACTTTCCCTCATCATCCCCATTCGTATCCGTCCCCGTAGTCTCGTCGCTCCCGTCCCTTTCCCTCCCAGTTCCCTCCTCTACACCTACCACCTTATCCTTCCCCACCAAACCCAGATGCATCCCCGTTTCCTCTTTCTTCTTCTTCCCCCCCGGCGGCACGACCTTCCCATTCGCCAGCCCGGCCGACTTAGGAGATTTTCCCGTGCCAGGGAGAGGGGTGGAGGGTTTACTCTGATTACTCTGGGAGGAGAAATCTTTCCATTTGCGCCAGCCGTCGAAATCGATGAGAGCTTGCATGCAGCCCCATTCCATTACCTTGCGGGTGAGCCATTCGAAGTTGACGGGCTAGAGAACAAGGGGAATTACATTAGCACTTCAACGGTATTTATTATGTGAAGCGATAAGTGCTTTCGTACCTTTGTCAAAAAGTCATTGCAGCCCGCCGCCAATGCTTCGTGCCGGTCACTTTGTAATGAGCTGGCTGTTAAAGCGACGATGATGACGGGACTTTTGAAGAGCGCCGTATTCATTAGACTATCCTCCGCCTCAGGCACCTGGTCTATTTCATCACCATTAGCAAATGTCGGGGTCGTTGAAGCGCTGTTGGAGAATACGCCGATGCTGTTAACGCGTTCTAATCGTCTGATTTCTTTAGTAGCATCTAGACCGTTCATAACGGGTAATTGGATATCCATAAGGACTAAGTGGAAGCCTCCTTCTCGCCACTTAGTAACGGCGTCTTTTCCATTCATGGCTGTGCTCCAGCGGACTTTTAAGCGTTTCATGAAGGCTTCTAGGAGGCGGAGATTGATAATGTTGTCTTCGACGATGAGCACGTTGATGGGTGGAACGGCTCCATCGCGGACAGAGGCGGCGTCTGTTGATGTTTGCACGACTTGCTTTTTAGAGCGCTTGTTGTTGGGCGCCTTGGGACGAGGGCCGGGGGAGGAGGCGCGGGGTATTGGAGGTGTGGCGGCTTTGGATGGAGATTCTTCAGGTATCGGGGGTGTAGGCATTGGGGCTGGATTCGAATACTTGAGGTTTTCTACTAGGATGTCAGTACTGCTTGTTGAAGAGCTGAGGAGCGGTAGCGCCGACCATGATTTTGAGCATTGGCAGCTCCTTGTAGAATTGTGGGTGATGAAGTATGCTGTCGACCGTACTTGGGCCTATGTTGTGAGTTCCTTGCCACACGGGCACCTGGTGATGGGAGGTTGGGAAGCTGTCCAGTGGTCACAACAGACATTGCGTGAGCAGGATGATGTGAGATTCCTTGAGCACTAGAGACGGAGAGACTGGATGGGAGATGAGGTGAGTGCGTTCCTGCGACTGCCATGGGTGGAAAGTAGTCCGTGCCGTTTTCACGAGGCCGCAGATCGTCATGTAGGTAATATGGCATTGACAGATGAGGAGAGTGTTTTGGTGTCCGTCTTTGTGGCACATCGATAACTAGAGCCTCTTCCACCGATTGGCCGCCTGGATAGTGTACCTCAAGTATCTTTGACACAGGCTCTTCCGGGCCAAGTGTACGCTCAGTTTGCGAGTGTCTACCAGAAGGATGTCGATATACTATGCGTAGAGTAACGTCTGGCGCATCAAAGCTTCGTCCTAGCGAGTTGGCGTACTTCTTCAATATCATATCCCTCACATCATCTACCAGATCGTCCTCGTGTATCGTCACCTGTGTAGCTGATGACCCTGGCCTCTTTACCCATATCTTTTTGTGCTGTGGCATTTTAGGGCGAGGTAGAACTTCGCCGAAGTAGTCCGTAGTTGTGGGCCGTAACTGTGGACTTTCTGATTGTAGGAGCTCGTTTATGAGACTCGACTGACTGCTAGGTGCAAGGGATTGTCTCCTGTGTGCTATACCCGGACGCTGAGAGGCAACGGTGTTCCGAGCATCCGGTTCGGCCAAGTGCCCCGGATCCTTCGTAGCAACCGCTGCCTTCTCGACTTCAGCCGCAGCCTGTGGTGTTGGTTCCTGAACAGTCAATGTAGGGTTGCCTTTCTCCAATATCGGTGACTGTGGTGCTTCAATGCTGGTATCTGGTGTGTGTTCTGAACCCTCCCTTCCTAGGCTTTCCGTCTCGATGGGTTCGAGGGGAGGCAGTTGCGGCGGGGATTCCCTTATTTCGTCGACTGGTAGAACGGTTGAGGGTTTCCTGTTCTTTACAAGACGGAGGGATGTCTTGCTCCAATTGCGGCCGTCGCCCAAAGGGTGGCCGGCAGCAGTTTCGGCCAAAGAAGGTTTGGGGGATTTGGGGGATGAGGGAGTCGAGCTTCGGCGGAATAGCGGCTTTAGACGCGCTCTCAAGTCGCCCATTACCCCTTGTTCATCGTCTTGTAACTTTCACTTTCGGATTATCATCATCACCAGCTTGCTGTCATCTCCCAAGATCCGGTGAAGTTGCAAGCCGCGTGGAAGTAATTAATTGCTTTGCTGGCTGATCCCTGTCATTCGCGGTCCGGAAGCGCCACAATTCTTCTAGACCTAGTCATCCAAACCGTTCCGTGCAGCTGCCCTCCAGCAGTACCCTATGTCGCAAAAAGAGCAGAGTAACGAGTACAGCAGCGGTTGTCATATTATCATCGTATATGCGGTTCTTGTCTTGGAGAAATTCTACGTGTTCGATCACGTTTTAGATGAACTACGCGATTTGCAAGGAAGTTGCCATGATTCTGCATCCCGTGGCTATCCCTGCGCAGATCTCCGTTTCCAAGCAGGCCTTCGGGCGGTTCAGTCCCCGCAACCCCCGGGGACCATACCTGTTATCACGCCTGATTGGTGACCCCAATGTCATGTTAGTGCCCAACCGATTGCCAAAGCCTGTGCCCTGGAACACGATTCAAAGCTTGATAAGAACCCTCATGAACACCCAATTGCATCTCCACCATCCACTTTGCTTACCAATTCTCCCAAACAACGTCTGGCAGCACACTCCTCATTACATACCAATGCCCAATAGCACTACGCATTTGAGACGATTCTAGCTCCTTAGTCTGACCACGCCGTATGACACTGCCATTCCCACCCAGAATTCTTCTGTAGAATCTTTTATCGACCTCATGTTGTGGCATCAGGTGCTGTCGCCGTGCAGAACTTGCAAGGAAATCCGATTCCACTGGTTGTCGGAAGGTAATGGGTCTTGTGGATTTTACGCAAAAGATCACCAGATTCGTAAAATCTTCTGCACCAAGAGGTGTAGACGCTGGCATTTCACGAAAGAGACGACACTTGGGAAAGACGTGCAATATGGTCATGACTGCTGAGATTGCGGAAGGGAGCAAAAGATCTCCAGCGTAATTCTGTGGGTCTGTTAGCCTATATTGAAGTCAGTAACCGTGACAGTATATCCTACTATTGCAATGACACCCTCCGGTTTAAGCAAGTTGCTCAAGCCCTCTAAGAATTCTTGGGTGAAGAGATCGATGGGCTCCGCTCCGCCAGTGAACACATCGTGCACAATGTAATTATATAGGTTATCGTTCCTCACGCGAGACTGCAAGTCATTGACAATCTCAACCGCATCACCAATGATCGAAGTATGATTCTGCGGGAGGTCAAAATATCTCGTGGCAAAATCGTGCACCACTGGATCAATCTCAATGATCGTTGTTGAGATACCGTGAGTAATGAGCGCAGCTGGCGCTGTACCAACGCCTAATCCTCTGCAACCATCACGCTGTCAGTGCAGAACTGACTCTAAACCAAGTATTTGTACCCACACTATAAGAGCATTTTGGTCATTGTCCGTCGTACTCTTCGCAGAAACAGTATCTACCAGCCTTACCGCTTCGAGCATAAGGAAGATAGCATATATCGGGTCGTTCAAGACCGAGGGATGGCCCTCGGGTTTGTTGATCCACTCTCCACCAAGCAGGCTGTGGTCACAACGCATTACGCGAAACCCATCTTTGACGTTATCCAATACTGAAACATAGCCTGTCAAAGATTCTTGGCGAGCGACTAAAGAGAAACCTCCAGCTTGCAGCGTAGCATTCAGAGCAGCAGTATTGTATTTTAAGGGAATGTGAGGGTTGATGGAGATAAGATGGAGCAATGGAAGGATGCCGAAGAATGCCAGTCGTTTGTAAGAGCGCTCAAGTACTGCGTAAGATAGTGATACAATAGCTTGCAATCCAAAACGACTAAAGAGGGCACTTGTACCCGACCATGACCTGACGAGCCAAGCTATCACGGGGCTGAATATATCCTGGATCATCTCGATGATCGAGTAGCAGGCAATAATGAACGCCAAATGTACGTAGCCCACAGTCAACGTCATGCCCTGTTGCAAGGCACCTGCCACTTTAGGAGCCATGTAATCGATGTATAACTCCTCGGCTATGCTCAGAATACTCAGAACAGACAGATAGAATAGCGGCGAAGAGGTGCAACAACTGGTGATTATTGGACCCCATACGGGCCCGATACTACTGAGTCTGAAAAGATACGACTGAAGGGCAGGGATGCAGATACCAAAGATTGGTAATAAGTCTGTCAGCGTTGCTAACTGACTTTTGCTGAGATGGAGCCGCGAAAGCCATGCGATAGGCAATACCAACAGTTTTGGTAACGACACCTGCATCCTTATCTTGAAATTGGATATGGTGAACAATGTAGTCTCCCACAGGTTGGCTCTTGACGCTGCTATTGAGCCGTAGACGGGTGAGAGACATAGCCTTGATACCTTCGTAGATAGGGCAGCAAGCACGATAGTGGTAAGTATCTTGAAGATAGCTCGGAGATGCCGCCTTGTCGGTCCCTGGTGTTGAGGTTCTCCCTTCGGTACATGGATCCGCGAATCTTTCTTTTGAGGAGCCATATTCCTACTTGACTACTTCACGAATAAAGTCAATCAATAGTCTCCGAGGTAGGACGGGCTTTTCGGGTGGTACCTAGTCCATTGCATATTCTCTGAGGTTGGGGGATAATTGCCTTTAGGCGGCTTGTCAATAGTGACATATTGCATATTCTCTGAGGTTGGGGGATAATTGCCCGTAGGCGGCTTGTCAATAGTGACATGCTGAGCCACTCAAACTCTCATAAAGAGGAAGCTACTTTGGTAGGGTTGTTGACGGTAGTTAATGCGCTAATCTCATTCCGTCCTGGTTGCTACATACCCGGAACTAGCAATCATCACTCAGCCACACAGTAAACCAGAAACATGGCTGAGCATCTTATCACTCCGCAGCTTGAGTGCGAGGTACTGTCGCATTTGTCAGGAGATCTTTCAGCGTCAGAAGTCTGCCCAGCTTGGAGGAGTGTCTCATTGTGCTTGCCAGGCATGCAATATTGCCATTATGGCTCCTACAGCGATGGATCTGAACGGTCATGAACAAGCAGCTACTGTGCCACCATGTATTGAAACCGCCAGACGCCTGTCTCGATCACCTGCTTCTAAAGCACGCATCACAACGAAAAATCGCCGGAAACGGTATCTAGATACGCATCCAGAATACTTCTCCTCTCCTTCGCTTGAGCTTGCAGGTCTGCCGTTCAAATGAACGTGAGCGGCTAGATGACTGATGCTGCCAAGATCCTCTCGCCTATGACCGTCTGGTCCGTCGCTTTCAAACTACATCTGAGCGCGAAGCAGAGGGTCGCAAAAAGGGATACTCTGGCGTGCTTGAAGCAGATCTGTGGCGCTCCGAGGCCAAGATCGAGGCGCTAGCTAATCCCGATCATGCAGCGTCTATGAGGTACATGCGGGACTCTACGGGTGAAATTGTGGCAGAGGAGAAGGACGAAATTCCTATGAGCAAGGAAGAAGGGATGCAGAGATGGCGGAAAGAGATGGAGATGAGATTTCTCAAGGGTGAGGATGCAGACTTCGACTATAAGCTGGTGGACGAGAGCGAGGAGTATGATGATAGGGGTATCCAGGAACGGGAAGAGGAGGAAAAGTGGTTTGAAGAGGAAGAGCCGGCTTGGATGACAGAAACATTGCTCGATCATGACACGTCGGCAAAGGAGGCTCTGACTGGCGAGACTGGTGTGCAAGACTATTGATTTCTTGACCAGCAACAAGGCCATTTGTCACAGTCTGCTTTCACATGCCAACTTGCGGAACTCTTGGCCTCGCTGGCCTTCGAACTGCTGACCACAGTAGGGTTGTGATCGGGCTATCGTTACCACGCCTACTTTGGTAGTCTCAGCCGCAAAGCCAATAACGGTAGTGCTTCACTGCTACTCACGGGCGCCATATGAGCCTCAAATGATATATCCAAACAAGTCTGTCAATTGGTCAAGCATCAAGCGCCAGCACGGGTGATATTCGAGCAAACGGGTGGTCCGTGCCCTAAAATATCCTCTTGAAGCTGATTCGGTGGTTTTCTGTGGAGATGACGCGATTCAAGCTTTTATTCTTCACGGCGACTTTATTTTGGTCCAATCAGAGGCTGGATGTCTTTCGCAAGGCAGATTACCCCAGATTTTGCCACGGTATGAGGGAAATACGAGTGATGGTTCCTTGTGACATCCTTCACACACTGGACGAATCAGAAGCCAAGGTTCAGGCGCAATCGCTGAAACGTCCAGTGAGACTATCGAAAAGCTGAAATTTGCCTTGATTGTTTTTTGGTGGCGATAGCTCTCGCTCAGATCCAGGCTACAAGGGGTAGGATCCAATCATGCGAAGCAGGTCTTGCCCCGTGACCGTTGATCGTCACGGCGCTCCCACCCCTCCCACGATGTCGGGACAGACCATAATCTGCGGGCGTGCGGTGCCGTAGGAGACGATTCGTGGGTCAGGGCCGGAAGTGATGGCGCTGGAATTATGCCGGCGTGGCATGTTTGGCGTTGATTAGGCGCAGGTCTGATGGACGAGTGAAGAGGCACAGCGAGGTTGGTGGGAGCAATAGACGAACATGGATGCACTGCCTTGGTACCGAAGGGCTTAGCGGCTCGCAGCTAATGGTGGGGTCGGTGCGATAACGAATCTCGATTGAATATGCCCTATATCCCTACATCCCTACAGGCTACCTTACCGAAGTACTATCTACTTGTGCCCCCATAGGTTGTTCCCTAGAAGTACCTTGATTGTGTATGGGTGTCCTACAGATTGTATAAAACCCTTTCCCTTCGTAAGACCGCCGACAAGGAGGATCGTTGCCGTGTAGACGATCCGAGTGTGGCAACAATGTGACAATTGTGACAATGGGCACGCGTACCTGCCGTAGTGCAAGTTAGAAGCTGAAACAACACACCACCAGCTACGGTATACGAAGGGCTTTGGTAACTACCATCGGCTGTTGTACCATCTGCGAACTGGGATACTGGGATTCGGGGAACTGGAAGGGGAATTGGGAAGTCGAACATCCCACACATCCCACACCACGGAGATCCATTGATAGGGATGCTGGGAACATGGAAGCAGGATTCCGAGATCCGTCTATAGCAAATGACAACCATCTCCCACTTATCTGTATCATCATCGCATCCCATATGGGTACATATTATATGCATGAAGGGAAGCTTGAAGGTTGTTTGCATGCCTACTTTCTTCCATCGTACAGCCTTTTTGAGTTCTTTTTGCCCTCCATGATGCCCGCCAATTCTTTTAGCTCGACGTGGAAAATTCCTGGGGGTTTTTTGGGTGGTTCCCGCGTGTCACCAAGAAGCCACCATTTCCCTCCACAATAATTCTCCCCCCTCGTCTTCGTCTTCCCTTCTTTATACTTATTTTCCACACTTCCTCATCCTCAATCCTCACCCCTCACTTTGCATTCTAATCCGACCTGTTTCCGCGAAGAATCCTCTCACATCGCTCAGCATCTGTGCCAGCATCATCGAATCTATCCATCCCGCCAAGCGATCATCGACTTATCTCTCGGTACCTATCGTCGACCTAGCCAGCCTAGACCCTTGGAGATCGACCGACCCGAACTTCACAGGAGTCACCCACACTCCCCCCCCCCTTCCCAAAAAAGC